>JAAGAY010058610.1:0-16660 GCA_011801015.1 Ardeotis arabs
CTCAGGCTGAGAGAGCTGGGGCTGTTCAGCCTGGAGAAGAGGAGGCTCCGGGGAGACCTGAGAGCGGCTCCCAGTGCCCAAAGGGGGCTGCAGGAAAGGTGGGGAGAGACTCTTCAGCAGGGCCTGGTGTGACAGGACGAGGGGTGATGGTTTCAAAATAGAGGGAGGCAGATTCAGATCAGATATTAGGAAAAAAAATTTTGCACTGAGTGTGGTGGAGCACTGTCCCAGGTTGCCCAGAGAGGTGGTGGATGCCCCATCCCTGGAAACATTCCAGGCCAGGTTGGCCGGGGCTGTGAGCAACCTGATGTGGTTGGAGATGTCCCTGCTCCTTGCAGGGGGGTTGGACTGGATGGGCTTTGAAGGTCCCTTCTAACCCTAACGTTTCTAAGATTCTAAGCCAAGATGCAAGCATGAGGACCCGTACTGAAGTAGGGATAGGGAACCAGAGAGGAGCTTTTACCGAAGAGCAGCTCATCAAAATTCTTCAGAAAACCCTGAGGAGCACCTGCAAGAGGCCCTATTTCTCTCTCTCCCCCCACTTCCCCCTTCAGGCTTCCTCCACCGCAGGTGACCAGCCCAGAGGGACCAGCTTCACCCAACGTGACCGTTTCATGGTGCCAGAAAAGGTCAGGGAGCTCCAGGCAAGGTGGCAAGAAGATTTCTGTGATGGGCATCTCTTCTCGGCTTTAGCTAAGACACGTAAGACGATGTGTTTAGAGACAATTCCAACCACAGAGCTATCTGGAGCCATATTTCACCGACTGCTTCATCAAGCTGAACTTGCAGGTCCCTCCACTCCCTTTAGGAAGCTGTAGGGCCATGTGTACACACACACAGAGGGAAGAAAATTCCCAACCCACGACCGAGGAATGGGTGAGGATGCTGGAAATCAAAGTTCTGGCTGTGCTACCTGCTTCCTCCTGGAAATGATGAACACTGGGGGTCAAACTCTCTTAACGAAGGACGTGGTCACGCTTTTGTAGAAGAGCCATACCCTCCCCTGAAGGATGAAGGGACCTTTACCCTCTACAGTCTACGTTTCCGAAAAAGGGACTTGGGAAGGCAAAATTAAAGCTTTCTCGCTTATTTTGGAGTTCCTGATGAAGCCAGAGCTGCTCCCAGCATCGTTTGTACAAAGAGCTTGCGCGGTAGGAGTTACGTCCCATGGATGGGTCAAAGGCCGACATCCACTTGGCCTGAGCATCCTGCATCTGGAGAGTACTTACGAGGCGACACCGCCAACGGCACGTCATAAATTATGGATAATAATGGACATTTTTTATGTAGGTCTGATAAAAATCAGAAATTGTGCTTCTTTGGTGGAGCACAGAGAGGAAAACACGACTGGGAGAAGAGCCCAGCACGCCAAAACCCAGCACAAAAGAACTTAAATCCCTAATTACCGGCCACCCTCGTTCTGAGTTTATCCTCCGAGGACGCCACGCCGGCGTCGCACACCTTTGCCGTCCGCACCCTTTACAATTCCGACCGCAGGCAGACGGCTTTCCCGGCTCCTCGGACGGGGGAAAGGCGGAACGAGAGGAGATTTACTCCCATCCTAAATTATTCACAAGAAAAGGGACGGCGCATCGTTAACAAGCCCTCGTTTTCCGAAGCAAGGTTAACATTTTCACTTGATTCAGGAGAATATTCTAAACTCTCCGGGGTCCATTTGAGGACTTTCTGCTCGGAGCAAAGGCGCGGACTCAGCACTTTTTCTATTATTTAGAGGATAAAATTAACCCTTAATGGCCCGAGCTGGTATTTCTCCTCCCCACTTAAATATGGCCCGCTCAGCAATTTCTCCCCATATATAATTACAGGCTGCTATCCATCATCTGGAGGAGACCGCTTTTCTGACACTCGGAAAGCCACGCGGTAAGCACTTTTACTAATAGAATAAATATTCTAACGATCTCTTCGATATTTTCATTTAAATGGGAAGATGTTAAAAATAATTGTGAGGGCCTCGCCCGCGCGGTTCGCGCGGTGCCGGAGGGAGGAGGCGGGATGCCCGTGTTTTCCTTCAGAGGAAATGTTTATCCTGCGCGCAGTTCCCTTCCGCGCGCCGCCACAAAAACGTAATTAGGTGCAGATTAATTTATTAGCACTTCCCTCCACTCCCGCTGACGTCCTGCTTTCCTTAAAACTCTGACTTTTGGCTTTTTTTCCCCTTCCTTTTGCCTGTTTTTTTGCTCCGTAGCGGATTTTCCTTGGGAATGGATGGCTTTGCCCTGCGGAAGGCATCGTTGGGTTCTGGGACAGGCCGGTGGCTTTGCAGCACGCCACCACGGTGATGGGCACTGAGCACCTACGGCTTCACTTGCTGGGTTGCACCCCTGCCAACGAGAGCTGCAGGGCTGGAGGAAAGGAGAAGAACCCTTTGGGGCTCCAGCCCAGACGTGGATCCAAGCATCTGACTGCTCATCCCAGCAACTTCCCCAGGGAAAAGCAGCCGAAATCATGAGGGAGTCAGAAACCTCCAGGAGCAGCAAGTCTAAGCAAAACTGCGCTTAAGCAGACGCTTATTCACATGTTATCTATTAAATGCAATAAAATCACAGAATCGTAGAATGGTTTGGGTTGGAAGGGACCTTCAAAGCCCATCCAGTCCAACCCCCCTGCCAGAAGCAGGGACATCTCCAACCACATCAGGTTGCTCACAGCCCCGTCCAACCTGGCCTGGAATGTTTCCAGGGATGGGGCATCCACCACCTCTCTGGGCAACCTGGGACACTGCTCCACCACCCTCACTGTAAAAACTTCTTCCTAATATCTGATCTGAATCTGTCTCCCTCTATTTTGGAACCATCACCCCTCGTCCTGTCACACCAGGCCCTGCTGAAGAGTCTCTCCCCACCTTTCCTGCAGCCCCCTTTGGGCACTGGGAGGCCGCTCTCAGGTCTCCCCGGAGCCTCCTCTTCTCCAGGCTGAACAGCCCCAGCTCTCCCAGCCTGGCCTCACAGCAGAGCTGCTCCAGCCCTCTCAGCATCTGCGTGGCCTCCTCTGGACCCTCTCCAACAGCTCCACGTCCTTCTGATGTTGGGGGCTCCAGAGCTGGACGCAGTGCTGCAGGTGGGGTCTCACCAGAGCAGAGTAGAGGGGCAGAATCCCCTCCCTCGACCTGCTGGCCACAATGGTCAACGGATGTGTAGAAATCCCACCGCACAACCCACCTCAGAAGAGAAAAGCTTGGTAGCTCTCAACTGCAGCAGAAACGCATCACCTCCATAAATCTCAGAGCCCACCTTTGCTTTGCTTTATTCAAACCTGGTGGCAAACTGACTGCCTGTCCCTTCTGAACTACAACAGCCTGGGGACTCTGATGTGACAGCATCGCCGCTCTCACACGTCTGGAGATGGCAGCTGGAGAAACCAGGTGAAAGCGGCCCAAATCTTGGGACCCAAAACGACATGCTCTTTGAAGAAAAGAGTGGTTCATACCAAGAGGCAAAAAGGTTATTAAATTAATGGAAAATACCAAAGAGCAATCAGATAGGATGGTCGTCTCAATTCCCAGGAGAATGCCAGCATGGCCAATCCTCTCCCTTATCCATGAAATAAGGAAAGGTAAGGTCCTGCAGCGTGGCTCCACATTGCTGAGGAACTGAGCTCGCTGCCACCCACTTCTCGCAACACTTAAAGAAACAGGGAGCCATGAGATGTCAGATAAACTCCAAAATTCCATTTTTTTTGCATGTAACAGCCCTAAAATTCCCTTGGAAAGCAATAAGTGGCAGCTGGCTCCAGGCTCCACTCCAGGAAAGCTGCTCTCTCTCGAGCTCTGCGTGTTACGTAGGGTGCATAAGCTCGCAGATGAGGTTGCAAGTCTACCTAGGAAGAACACAAAGTCCACGTAGGACTTCCTTGCTTTGATCTAAACCAGAGGTTCCCAGGATCTGGAGGTGGGCTCCATGAAGGTACATATCTGGGCACAGTTTGAGGCTGCAGGCTAGGTGAGGAAGGGTGGTCTTACTGCTAAGACTGAGCCACAAGACCTAAAGCTCAAGTTTTAACCCACCACAGAGCCAGCACGCAAAATAAGCGTTCATGTCTGTGACTTTTCTACGTAAAACAGGGACTCATAAGTCTTTTCTTTTGCTTCTCATCTATTTAACCGAGCAGTTTTCCCAGCAGGTGCTATCAACTTGGGCACGGGACTCCCGTAACATGGCCACTCCGTGGAAGCTCCTCCTAGGAAAATATCGGCACAACGTTTGCAAGCTGCAGCCTTTCATTTGTTTCCTTTTTTTTTGTTGTTTTTCCCTGCCTCTAAGGCAACCGCGCCACTTTGCTCAGAACCCCTCAGAAAGGCACTGGCCCTTCATCACATCCAGATGCTCAGCAGCTTCCAGCTCTACGGCTCCCATCGGTGCCGTAGCTCGCGGGAAAACCAGCTGGCGGCTTCGGCAAAGGCGTATACGTCTCGGGACCTCAAGGTTGTCCCCTTCTTTACCTTTTCTCCCATGGGGCAATAGCCTTTGAGGAAATCTTGGCACACTTCTGCCTTCCTGGACACGTAGACGTGGCTGTAGGGGCAGTTGCTGTTGCTGCAGATCCCCTTCAAGAAGTAGGAGCACACCGGCATCTGCAAGGGCAGAGGATGAGAAACCCGTTAGCGTTCCCGCTCGACTTGGGATCAGGAACCGTTCCAACACCCAGAACTGAAATAAAACAGCGACACGCGAAAAATAAATACACGCCTTTTGCCAGGCACTGGTCCCAGAGGTATTTTTAACTCTTCTACTGGTCTCCTGCAACGCAGCTCCCTGGTATTACGTAGTCCTGTCGTACATACGCGCCGCGGGCGAACGCTCCTGCTTTAGCATCCTTCAGGATGCTGGAGAGAGGATAGAGAGCGTGGAACTGCCACCGGTACGGCACGGGGAAGGGGTGGGGGAATCGCAATAAAGTCTGCTCGCACGAGGGCTTTGCGGGCACGTGGCAGGGTCATCTTCTGCCGCCACTTTTCCTGACTGACCTCGAAGAGGTGACAAGGGGTGGCTGCTCCCTGGGCTCCTCGTTCGCGTGGCCGAGGACCGAGAACGCCTTTCCCGATCCGGCAGCCGGGATGGGAACAGCGGCGCAGGGCTCACACCCCCATGGGGGAGTTCTGGCCATCGCAAAGGCAAAACCAACGTGGATACGGAGCGGGCTGGAGAGTGCAGAGGATAAAGGCTCCGAAAAATGAGTCCCAACAAGGGGGAAAACAAGCGCTTGCACCTCCGCAAGTATTTTTTTGGGGAGGCTGCATCATGCGACGGCGTCAGCCTGGCACCCTCCGAGCGCTGCGAGCGATGCGGTGACGCCGGTCCCTGCGCGCTGGAGGAAGGATGCTCCAGGAGGGAGGGAAAGGAGGAGGAAAGCGGTCGGATACTCTCCCGAGCGTTAGCAGCGCGACAGCCGCCAGGAAAAAGCAAACGAGCGAGGATCCTCATCGTCCTCAAACCGCAAACTTCACCTTCTGCCAGCTGTTACCATTAAAAACAAATTACCAGCCTGCCGCAATATTTCAGCATCCTTAACTCACCGGCTACCGCAGGCAACTTCCCCACCCAAATAAGCAGCTGCTGACGGGAACGCGAGCTTCCCGAAGCCGCCACGACGCTCCGGCTCCTTCTCCCCAATCCCTCGCCGCTCGCCTGTACGCTGAATTTCCTTCCCGCTCGGCGCGGCGTCGATCCATCCGTTCGCCAGCAGCGTCTCAGTCCCGTCGGTCGGAGCATCCCCAAATTAATATTTACAATTCCGCAATAACCGCAGGCGAGGCTGGGAGGAAAAATCCCTTTCCCTGAAGGGCACTAACCACGCGCACTCGAGGGGAAGGGAGAAATAGAGAGAAGGAGGGGGAAGCTGAGAGGAAAGAAAACAAAGGGTGCTTTAAAAGAGTTTATTTTTAATTGTCTTTTAAGCGCAGACATTAACATAAAGGACAGGGCTCCAGGACGATCTTTTTTGGTGGTGGTGGTGTGACCGTAAACGATTCCCTTAATGTAATTTTTGATATAGAGCCCAAATTAGCTCTAATAAAAAGGGCTAATAACGGCAGCTCTTCGACAAAAATAAACTCCTCCTAGCTGTCACGCCGGAGCCATTATCAAGAGGAAGCAGCGCTCTCATTTCAATTAACCTTGTTTGCACCCCGCTACGTCCACACAAATAACAATAACATTAATTCAAGGCGCTGGCGCGCTGCGGCCGCGTTAGACAGCTTTGACGACGTACACGCTTTGGAGCCGGCGGCTAATGAACCCGAAACTCGACGTGAATTTCCAAATTGCTCACAAGTGAGTTTTGAAGCTCTATTAGGGAGAAAAATGCTGATTCTTTTTGAGTTCCTCAAGGGGAAAAGCTGTTGTAGCAGCAGCGGGCGGCTGCCCGAGTCCTAGCCTCGCGCTAACCTTCACTCACAAACCCAGTCACTCAGATTTACCGGTTTCTCTCGATCACCGGGACGCGTCGGTGGCTCGGCCTTGTCGCGGGGAAATTCCCCGCGCATCGCTTCAACAGATGCTTCTCAGCCAAAGGCTTTGCCCTGCATCCCCTGCGGGGCAAAATTCCTCAACCTCCAGCTTTCCCTCTCCTCCAGGCTCCTTTTTCCGCTGTCGGTGGGGCAGTTTGGCTTCTGAAAGCATCTGCAAAGCATCTCTGCCCATCTGGAGCAGCCCATTGCCCAGAGAGCATCCTCTGCTTGGAGCAAAGGTTTTGCTGCTCAGGATGGGGAAAAGCTCCCAGCTGCTGTGACAGCTGAACCCATGCAGCTCTCCCAGAGAAAACAGAGGGATCGTCCCCATTTTTCAGTGGGGAAACTGAGGCACGGGAGAGCCCCAAGGTTGAGTAAGAGTTTTGTCCTCAAACCAATAGCTCAGCTCCTCCAAGCACTTGGTCCTTCTCTTCCTACACCGGACACGTGGTCCCACCTCCAGTGACTTCCCACCGAGGTGAGATGCACGACGACAACAACCTAAAGCTTCTCCTGTGAGGAGAAGCCCCATAACCTCGTCCCATGAGCGTGAAGTGAAATTGAGAGCCAAACTAACAGGGCACCAGCAAAACCACAGTGGACACCACATCGGCGTTAACCACACGAAGAAAATCATTCATCACATGAAAACCTCAACTCAAAGAGCAAAAAAAAAATCCCTCATCCGAGGAGCTGGTGGGATCCGCTCCAAAAAACCCACGAGCAGGGGGAAAACCGCTGCTTTCCTCTGCTGAACGACTTCACCTGCCTCTCTCCATCGCTGATAAATGAGGCCGGCGTCACCTTTGCCCGTAATCACCCGCGTTAACGGGGGAGCTACGGGGAGTCGAAAAGCAAAGTCGCCTCTCGCTTCGGGTACTCGCGTCCCCGCAGCGATAAATCACCCTCACACAGGCTTGAACTCCGCAGAGGGGGTTGTTTCTCTTCCAGCCCGTGCCGACGACAAGGTGACGAGCGGAGACCTCCGAACCGCCCCTGATTCCCGCGAAAAATAATCCTCCTTCCCCACGGAGCGGCCAGAAACACGTGCTCCCAAAGCGTTCGGTTCTAAGGCACGTAAGAGAGCTGGCACCTGCCTGCTTCGTTTGTGGGTTCGTTAATGTAACGACTCAGCTTGGGTTTAGACGATGCAGCGGCGGCAGCAAACCGCTACGGAAAAAGGTGAGATGGGCAGATGTGTCCCCCTTTCCAGGGATTCTGTCTCCAAAACGCCATCGGCAAACCAGCTCTTCTGCAAGCAACTTCAGCGCGACCGTCGCTTTTTAATTCAGCTTTATTACCATAACGATGTTATCGTCGTTCTTCCCCAATTCCTAACTGGCTAAGGGGGAAAGGCTGAGTTTTCTGGGCCATCATTCTCCATTTATCCAACCGAAATGGAGCCCAGAAGTCAAGAGCTTGAGGTCCTCCTTGAGACAACGAGACACACTGGTGTTTCTGGAGGGGAAACTGAGGCCACATCCCCACCAGCAAATTAAACGTGCCAAGGAATATTCCTGGGTACCGGGACCAGCTGGCACAAACCCAACCGCATCGCGCCGGCGCATCCTTCGGTGGGCACGGCTGCGGCCGAACTGATGACCTTGGATGTTTCCTCGGAAGTCGCTGGCCCCATGCCCGCTCCAAACTCACATTAATTATAAAAATTCTGGATATAGCAACAGCCAGCCCATTTGCAAAGCTTTCTTCTTTCTTGGCTTCTTTATTTCTGAATTCTAGTGATATGTTATAGGAAGGAAAAAAAAAAAAACCCAACCCAGCCTTCTTTCCGTCTATCAATTCTCATTCCCATCCCTCCGCTGACACGCCACGAGTCAGGGAGTACAGCTGTCCCCAGTCTCTCCGCTTTATTTTCTGTACTGGTGATTAAGTGACTCCGAAGAGAGATACATGTAAAAAACATATGGTGCTTTGTGTCTCGTTCGGAGCGGCTCTGCTCGCTGCCAGGATAACTTACGAGCTCCCCGCTGACGACGAACGTGCCTTAGGCAAACGGAAGGAAAGGGAGACAAGAAAACCGCGTAGCCGAAGGCAAACGCTGATGGAAAAGGTCCCATCCTAGACGATGAAACCCAGTCCCCCGGGGGTTAAATCCTTCACAGGTCACTAATTGCACTGTAATTACCTACACAGGGAGAAGAAGGTGCTATGAGGATAACTCACAGGGCACGGGCTAAATAACCAAAGTTTTGGTAATTAAAAGCACCGCTTCCAGTTCCAGCACGGCCCAAGCGAGCTCCGGTCCCCACCGTGCCCCAGGCAGAGCCGCCAAAGCTTTGACAAAGCCGCGTCCGACAAACGACGTGTCAGAAACACAGCCAAGGGGGGCTGCGGGCTCAGCGAGCGACACGATGGAGGACTGAGCTTTAGGGGCTTCTCTGGGGAAAACTGGTCCTCGTTCTCAACCCACTTTCCGGCATCTCCATCCCAACAGCGGAGCCGATCGCGAACCGCTCCCCAGGCAGCGACGTCGCTTTGGTCGGCGTTTCGATACTCCGGTGGGATCAACCTTCCTGCTGCTGTCCGTAGCAGAGAAATGATCCTCCAACTCCACCCAACAAAGCTGAAATGTAAACACACGCTTGAAGCACGTCCCAGCTCAGCGAAGCACCCGCAGCCGCGCTTAACCTTCAGCACCGACTTCACCTCGGCTTCAACGCCTGAGGTCTCCAAAGCGACGTCCGACCGGAGATCCCAGCCACTGAACGGAGGTTAATCTGCTACGTCGTCAACTGATAATCACTAAAAGAAAACCTAATTATTTTTCCACCTCGTTCTGTGTAATAAAACCGCAGAGCCCCAGATACATCAAGGAGGTTGAAAACGATGATGACCTCAGAAGTCGTTCTGCCAGCCGGTTTCACCGCCTGGCTTTTTAGAAAGGTTAATTTATACCTCCAAGCTCTTCGTGTTGTAACATCCTCCTCTCTGACCCCCGTGCGAGGTGATTTAGCGCGAAGGGTGATGTTATGGAGGTAGCTAAGGATTAGATGCAACTCAACGCTACTCCCGTGCTTCTTCTCTCCGATCCCTGGAGTTAATCACTCCTTAACCCAACGCGTCACCCGATGCGGCCCCAGGTGCTCCAGTTTCCAACCCGCTGCTTCACGCGTTCATCTACCGATTCACCACGCCGGTTGAAGAGGCGCATTTTGCTCTCACAACCCCATCACGAGCCTGAACAGTTTGGCAAGCAAACGACAAACGAACTCTGTTGGAAGCACTCAATGAGGCAGACCTCCCTACAATGACCAGCGTCGCTCTACTCGCTCGCAGAACCGCACCACGCTTGCTGGGAAGCCATACAGACCTTGTCTTTGGACACCTTGTGGGAAAATGAACAGGTCCCATCCGTCTTCTTGCACGTGCCACGGAGAAACCTGTAGATACACCAGAAGAGGAGGGTTGAGCACAAGGTGGGTCGCAAAACACCCGACCGTTTCATGCCCTAAATCAGTATGGGTATTTCCCCTTAGAAGACCAGTTGATGCTTCCTGATAGATTTTGCTCTTTCATCATATTTGGCTGCTTTTTAGTAGCTAGAGCAAGGCCTGCACGATGAAGTTCAGAGATGATCCTCCCAGAAGAAGGAAGGTCCTTCCTAGAGCCCTGATCACACCACATGCCAGACGAAGCACCAGGAGGACCTCCGGGTGTGAGTGGCCAACAACCACGGAGAGCAGAGACAAGCACACAACAGAAACCAAGATCCCAAAGCACGTGAGGATGTTTGGACTCAGAAGTTCTCCTAGGAGCTACGAGTGCGACAGCAGATTAATAAAATACGTTTGTTATCGTGGGAAGAGCGCTGGTCTGAACTCCCCAAAAGTAGACTCCAGGGGTACGTGTTCTGAGCTGCGTAACCTTGCAGGAAGGTTCTAGAGCACAGATTATGCCCCTAAATCCGAGTAAATTTAGGGCTGAGCATGAAGAGATCCATTAAAAATAAAATAAAATCCAGATTGACGTGAAAAAGTACAAATGGGAACATGTAGATGTGAAAACCGGCTGGTTGATGGCAACTAGGTTTGCAGATGATTGCGATCACAGCACGGCTACATGCACTTCCTCAAAACATCCAGATCTGGAAAATAAAGGACACCCTAATAGCAGACTGAGAAAATGAAGAGATGATACCAGAAAGCTAAAAAATGGGATTGGAACTAGAAGGCACCAGGACAAGGAAACACAAGAACGGGAGTAAATCAGGGTTGTCCTCTAGTGGTTCATGGAAAGGGAGCAGGATGGAGACCCAAAAGACCTCAAGAACCAGCAATTCCTGAAGAGTGCAAAGAGCCCAGCCCAAAATCAAACTTGAACACCAATGCAAGAACCAAGCGTTCAAAATGAGGACTCAGCAGCCGGCGTCCCTTGTCCTCTACGTCACCAGAAGGAATCCTGACCGGATACCTTGGGATCTGCGCCTCAGTGCTGGTGAGGATGTGTTACGGGAAGATGAGTGCGAGCGGATGAAATCAGTTAAAAAAGAAAATAAATCACCTTTCCCTCCTATACGGTTTGCCGTCGAGCTCCGTGCAACCTCCAAATGATTTCTAGCACGGCAGCAATTTGACGGAGAAATTACTCAAGGAGTTCATCAGTGGAGTTGGCTCTTCTACACTATTTAAACGACTAATAATAGAGTTTAATCAACTGTGGGGCAGGTATAACGATCTGGCAACGTGAATCAGTTCTCCTGTAATAAATTATCAAGTCTCGTAACCGCATGGCGTCACGGGCTGAAGGATTCAAAGCTGTTGCCCGGATCCGAGCGGATCTGAGAAACGCTGCTACAAGAAATCGCCTGGTGCGTGGTCAGGGGAGGACCTCAAGTCGCCCAGCTCAGATCTGTGTCGCTCTGGTATCTGCACCAGGTATTATCCAGCGCTCACAAAATCATTCCAGTCAGGTGCTCTCTTTGAGGACTGGTTAAATATTTGAATCATAGAATCATGGAATGGTTTGGGTTGGAAGAGACCTTCAAAGGCCATCCAGTCAAACCCCCCTGCAAGGAGCAGGGACATCTCCAACCACATCAGGTTGCTCAGAGCCCCGGCCAACCTGGCCTGGGATGTTTCCAGGGATGGGGCATCCACCACCTCTCTGGGCAACCTGGGCCACTGTTCCACCACCCTCAGTGGAAAAAAATTTTTCCTAATATCTGATCTGAATCTGCCTCCCTCTATTTTGGAACCATCACCCCTCGTCCTGTCACACCAGGCCCTGCTGAAGAGTCTCTCCCCACCTTTCCTGCAGCCCCCTTTGGGCACTGGGAGGCCGCTCTCAGCTCTCCCCGGAGCCTCCTCTTCTCCAGGCTGAACAGCCCCAGCTCTCCCAGCCTGGCCTCACAGCAGAGCTGCTCCAGCCCTCTCAGCATCTGCGTGGCCTCCTCTGGACCCTCTCCAACTGGTCCACGTCCTTCTGATGTTGGGGGCTCCAGAGCTGGACGCAGTGCTGCAGGTGGGGTCTCTAGTTCGGTGGGGTGCCGAACTCTGATGGCATTTTCAACCTGACAGCAGTAAGTAAATCACTACGGGCTACTTTTCTGATTTGATTTAAGAAATGTTGACTTTATCTCATTACTAACTCTTAAAACACTACTCCGATTTTAAATTTTTTCTGTACTATGATATAGAAGGTTACTTACTCAACGTAAACGTCCTGGTGATGATTCCACCTCCAAAAGGTGAAATCTATATTTCTGTAATACCTACAGGCTGGGCAGAAGAGCCAAATGCTGTGTATTTAACTTGGAGGCTGGTTGCGCGACGCTTTATTAACATTAATAGGTGTAAAATGTTGTGTAAATTTAGAGAAAAATTACAAGAAGAGTTTAAATAGAACATGATTCTCCAGTCTGGGACGTCTGGGCAGAGAGAGGAGGACTATATCGTTAGAAATGGTGCCCAGAAGGTGATCAGGGAATGATTACTCCATCCTTCTCATGAACTTCAAGCGAGGAGATGGCCAGTGCAATAGTTGAGCACGCAGTTGAGGAACCACTTTTCACGCAGTCCGTAACTCAGTTGTGCAACCCATTGCCATAAATACCAAGTGTTAAAGAAAGGACTAAATAAATTCACCAAGAAAAAAAAAAAAGTTGACTATGACATGACGATGGCCTGGTGGCAACCTCTAGCAGTTAAAAACCAAGCTCTACCAGGCTGCAGGGCTTCACTGACAGAAGTTGAGAGGTCCCAGCCAGAAGAAAGAGCCCTTTTCTATGCACCTCACCATGTTCTCTTCTTGTAGGGACCTGCCAACCCACCAGTGTTGGGTAGGCCCTGGGCCTGACCCAGAACAGCTGACCCCATGGTCTTACATCCCCATGATTGGGTTGTTTCCCTGGGTGACACCACATGAGCAAGCACCAAAGCCAACTAATGGCCCAGTCTACTACGATGGGCCAAAACACGTGGTTGCTGTGTCCACCCCTACCTGGTGCAGACGGCCACCTTCTCCGGATCATGGATGTAGGGGCAGCTCTCCCCGCGATTACACTTGCCGAAGCGGTTGTAGTACATACAGTATTCCTTCTTCTTCTTCTTCTGCTTGGCTTGACGGATGATGGCCAAACTCCGCTGAACAGCACGGCTAAACGAGAAAGACAGACAGGATCGGGTAAGATCTCCAACTTCAACGCAACAATGATGTAGAGAAAACAAGTCAACAGCGCCTGAAATCACAGAGGAGCCCAAGTTTCACTTTGAAGAGAGACTGAGATATTCAGGAAGCTTCTGCTGGGCCATAAACTCCTAGGTTTTTTTTTTATTTTTGGCCAACTTTACCCTGAATGTTTAGAAATCTGCAAGATGTGACCTCTTAGTGGGATGGTGTAGAGAAGGTGTAGAGACCTTCTCACACAGAGATATGCTGGAAGGACAAGAGGCCCTTTGGGGCAGGAGGAAGGACAGAGCTCTCCAGAGATCCCTTCCCACCTCCATAATCGTGATTCTCTCCAAAGATTTAACGAGCACGGAGAGAGGAGAGCTTCTGGCAGCTTTCAGGAACACGATGAGGCGGAAAACATCCTTTCTGTGCCGAGCTCAAATCCGCTCGCCTCAGATTCTCTAGGTAGCTGTACGCATTGCTTCCTCTGAGACTAAGGATAAATATTTCTACGCAAAATGATTTTAAGGTACGTATAATACAAAAGGATTATATAATATTCATATATTTCCACAGTCTTGGTCCTCCTGGGGGGAAAACCACAGGTCTAAGGGTCACAGTAGTACTGTCCACGAGAAATAGTCACTCAGAGAAACTAATTAGCACCAGTTACCTCTGATGGTAGATTTTAAATTAATTTAGCGGTAGGATGTGAGAAAATACAGGCAGAATCTGGCCTTACGTCTGCATACAGACATCTGGAACAGAAACACTTCGGGAATAAATTTTCGTCGGCTACAATTAAGAGGGACGTGTCTGCAAACGCTCATACTTAAGGACACGGTGACACGTGGGACATCTGTAGCACGAAAAAGGCAAGGAGAAAACCGGCAACACCAGCAACGTGCCATCATTCTCCCATACACAGCGCTTCCCAGTTGCCAGGTTCCCAGTTTGAGGGTGGGACAGCGAGAAAGAAAATCTGCGGGTTCGCTGGGCTGAGTTGGGATGGGCTCCTCTGAGTCAGGGGAAAAAAACCCAAAATACCCCCTGAGAACAACACGGTTGATTTAAAAAGGGACTTTCCAAGCAGGATTTGGCATTCCTTGCTTGCAGAGAGGTGGTGTCACCCATGAACAATCTTTCAAACCCTTTCCAAGCAGAAACGGCGGCTTTCTGCTGAGCTAACACCACCTGGCAGCAGCGGACAGGAGAAAAGCAGCGGCCAGAGCTTCACCGAACAAACAGCCGCGGAAATAACCGCGTCCCAAGCTGCTGAAACCCTCCGAGCGTAAATCACGCGTAGCGTCGGAGAAGGGAGCGCTGTTCCTCCCCGCGAGTACGGACCTGGCGATGTATCGGCTCGTAGCGGATCGGTTCAGGAAGCCGGATGGAGAGGAGCCAGGGCTGGGCGTACAGAGCAACCTCGCTGTTGGAAAGAGAGAAAAAAAACATCGATAACTTCCTCAGAATCAAGAAGTTTTGCAGGAATTCACAAGGCCTTCAGTGTCTTAGGGTCACAAAAACAATCAAAGAGCTGGAGCACCTCTCCCATGAGGACAGGCTGAGAGTTGGGGTTGTTCAGCCTGGAGAAGAGGAGGCTCTGGGGAGACCTTGCAGCCTTTCAGTGTCTCAAGGGAGCTTTCAAGAAAGATGAGGAGAAACTTTTTAGCAGGGTCTCTTGTGAAAGGACAAGAGGTAATGGTTTCAAACTGAAAGAAAGTAGATTCAGACTAGATAGAACGAGGAGATTTTTTATGCTGAGGGTGGTGGAACACTGGAACAGGTTGCTCAGAGAGGTGGTGGATGCCCCATCCCTGGAAACATTCCAGGCCAGGTTGGCTGGGGCTGTGAGCAACCTGATGTGGTTGGAGATGTCCCTGCTCCTTGCAGGGGGGTTGGGCTGGGTGGGCTTTGAAGGTCCCTTCCAACCCAAACCATTCCATGATTCAATGATCTTATTGCTTAACCCAAAGCAAGCAGCTCCCACAGCCCAGATGGTTGAGGACGCTCTTTACGGACCTCCGCATTGCCGGCACAGCCAAAGGGCTCCTTGCCAGCTCCGAACAAAGCAGGGATCTCTCCCATTAGCACCCAAACCTGCCAAAAAAACCCTCCGGGAAACTCGCATGCTTACGCTATCGGTCCAGCAAATTTCCACGCTTGGCTCAACTGCTCCCCGCAGCTGGCCGGGGAAGCCAGCGCCTGCCTCCGAGACGTGAACGCACGTAATTAAATTGTCCTTGACTGGCGTCGGAACGAATGAACGGAAAACAAAAGGCTGCATCTCAGCTTTCCAGGTGGTACGAGAGCGGCTCAGTCACTCACCTGCCAGCCCAGGCATGTTGGGAAGTGAGCGAGTGGAATTTGATAGCGCGGCGCCGCGCTCTCCCCCGCGCGCGAGCTGTCACTCGGGCTGCCGGCGTCGGCAAAGCTCCATCTGCTCCCTCCGCAACCACAAGCGGTCGGCGCAGGCGCGATGCCGGCACGGGCGGCGCGTGCCTGTCCATCAGACGCATCGAAGGAGCTCCGTGCAACTCGCCGGCAAGCGCGTTCGAGTTTGCCGCAAGTGCATTGAGTGTCAACTGGGAATTTGAGCCACCAAGGGGTTTTTTGGGGTTTTTTTTTTGGTTTTTCCTTCATTGCAGAGCTGCATTTTCAACTTGTTTTCAGCGGTAAAATCAGCTTTGAGTCGCTCCGAAGATGCCGCAGAGCATCTCTCAGCGAGGACATGGGTTGAGAGGCCAACAGGACGTGGGTTGAGAGGCCAACGCGCTCCAGCAAGGTTGACCTCCCAACCGACGCAAGGAGAAAAGACCCAAATGAAAGTCCAACCATGAGGGTAGGGATGGAACGTCCCTCGACCCTTTGCAATTATGTTTAATGCTCCTTAAAGCAAGCTCAGCAGGATGGGCTACACCAGGAGCCAGCTCCCCAGGGCAGCAGAATATTTAGAGAATATTTATTTCTCTAAATATTTAATACCCGGGCATAAAAGCGGACTTCTCGGGTACAAACACGCTCCCGTGCTCCTGTGCCGTCCTTTTAGTTAAAGCAGCCTGACAATTTATAGAGTGCACCCTCAGCAAGCTCACCGATGACACCGAGCTGTGTGGTGCCGTCGACACGCTGGAGGGGAGGGATCCATCCAGAGGGACCTGGACAGACTGGAGAGGTGGGCCCATGCCAACCTCATGAAGTTCAACCAGGCCAAGGTCCCAAACGTGGGTCGGGGCAATCCCAGGCACAAATCCAGGCTGGGTGGAGAATGGATGGAGAGCAGCCATGAGGAGAAGGACTTGGGGGTGCTGGTGGACGAGAAGCTCAACATGAGCCGGCAATGCGCCCTTGCGGCCCAGAAGGCCAACGGCATCCTGGGCTGCATCAAGAGGAGCGTGGCCAGCAGGTCGAGGGAGGGGATTCTGCCCCTCTGCTCTGCTCTGGTGAGACCCCACCTGGAGTACTGTGTCCAGTTCTGGAGCCCCCAACATCAGAAGGACGTGGAGCTGTTGGAGAGGGTCCAGAGGAGGCCACGCAGATGCTGAGAGGGCTGGAGCAGCTCTA
>JAAGAY010058611.1:3894-20706 GCA_011801015.1 Ardeotis arabs
AGTAATCCTCCCGCCCGCCCCCCCGAGCAGATGGTCAGTGCCGGGGAGATAACGGCGGGCGCGCCGCCCCGGGGGCAGATAATGCCCCGCTGGGGATCGGGGCCCCCCCTTGAGCACAACCTCCCCCCCGACCTCCCCAAACCCCCGGAGCGGCTCAACTTCTGTAAGGGTCCCTTGGGGGGCGGGAAGGAGGGGGCGGCTCTGCTCCCTCCCCCCACGCCAAGCCCCAAGCATCTTCTCTTCCCGGGCATGCCCAGCAAAATCCCGCAGGTTTGTAACACCGGGGCTTGACAGCGTGGCTCCGGAGGGAAATTTAAATCTGTTTATATATATATACTTTTTTTTTTTTTTTCCCCGTCTCATGAGGAGGGTCCGCATCGCTTTTGTGCTGCGCTGCAGTTAACGGCATCATCTGGAGTACAGATACTCCATTATCTGGTGCGGAGGGTGCGGGATCATGTGTCTGAACTTTTTTTTTTTCCTTGCTACTTGGGGGGGGGAATGTTTGGTGGTTGGGTGATGCAAGATACTCGGTAAAGCTCCGGGAGAAAGGTCAAGTAAAATGTCTCTCACGTGCTGTGGTAACACATCAAATGCAGGAGAGCAGGAAACTGGGATGTTTTGGTACCTATTAAGGTGCTTCTTAACTGCCATTAAAAACTGTGGAGGAAGCCATTTTCATCTTAATTTAAGTGAAAATTAGCTGCAAACTCTTCTTTGTTTGGTGTGCTCTCAGTTAAACCGCCTGCTCAAAACTCCGAACCCGTTTCTGTCTCTGTACTTTAATAAGAAAATCTCTGCCAGGTCGAGTAGCAAATCCATATCTGTGCTATGCAAAATTAATATTAGTCTTCTCTCTTGGCAGGTACTGCTGGCTCCTGTGCTTCGGTGAAGACGCTTCTGCGATGCTTTAGCTGCGCTGAAACAAGAAGACCTTTTAAGTAGAGGAGTTTCTGTCTGGTGATGGGCCTTGAGTTGTGCAAAAGTGCTTACAGTGCAGGTAGAGTTCAGGATCTACTGCAGTATAAGCACTTCTGGCATTACTGTGGCGATTCAGTGACGGTGGCAGGGCACGGACGTCACCAGGATCGTTGTTTTGCTGCCTTAGAGCTACGTTACAAATGGTTCTTGTGTTAAGGTGCATCTAGTGCAGTTAGTGAAGTAGCGTAGAATCTACTGCCCTAAATGCTCCTTCTGGCACAAGCTGCTGCCTGCACGTCCAAAAAAACCCCGCGTCCGTCTGGCTTTAGCTCAGCAGTGACGATTGTAGTTAAAGCGTTTTATCACAGAAGGCGATTGCTCGGGAAGTAGTTTTGTCCTAGCAGTATCAAAGTGCTCATAGTGCAGGTAGCTTTGAATTGGACCTACTGTAATGTGGGCACTTCCAGTACTGCTAGATAACGCGCATCCTAGCTAGTGGCAGTTGCTGGAGAAGATGGTGCTGATTACAGTCAGTTTTGCAGGTTTGCATCCCAGCTTACTAAAATTGCTGTGCAAATCCATGCAAAACTGACTGTGGTGGTGGTGAATCTGTGGTGAATAATGGGTTTTGAAGCTTCCCCCCCGCCTTTTTTTTTTTTTTTTTTTTTTTTTTTTTCCCCTCTTTGACTCTCAGAGCCTTGAAGTTGGGTGTGGAGCTGCAGCTTGTCATGAACTGCTGCCCCCGGGGGTGGGGAGACCTTGGTTTGTCCCGGCTTCAGAGGCTGGCAAAAATGGTGTGATCTGCTCTGCTGTGGGAGCAGGGGCCGGAGCTGAGGCTCCGCTGCCCAAGCTGAATGGAGCAGCCCGAAATCTTGCTCCCTGTTGGGTGTTGCTGCCGGGAGAACCTGAGCAGAGCAAGTGAGCGATGAGGTCTGGATGCTGTTGGCAAAGGAGGGAGCTGAACCTGAGCTGGGTGTTGTGGGTCTGCAAGCAGTGATGTACTTGGGGCGAGCCGTGTTGCTGAGACTGCTGCTGCTGCGTTGCTGTAGTGTCTAAAATGTTTTGGTTTTATTTTGGGTACCCTGCCTGCGAAGGAGAACCTCTGAGTGTCTTTGGAGAGGGTTGCTTGGATGGTCAGGCTTCAGCTGGGTCTTTTTTCAGTCTGCCCTCTTAAAGCTATGGTTACATACACGTTCTGCGCAGAGCTGTTCGGAGACTTGCTCCAGCACTGCACCTTGCAGTCACCGCAGTTGCCTGGGTACGTGTGGTCTGGTTAACTGGGCAGCACCAGCGAGTTTACAACACCCTCCTTCCCCCAGCTAAAATATTTTGAGATCCAAAAGGATCATTTTGCTGGTCTGGCTTATGGTGGCCCATGCAGCTGGGCTGATAATCACGGTGGGTCTCCGATCCAATCCTGTCCCCAGGGTCCTGTGCCCAGACCTGATCCAGGGGGTGGTTGTGCACAGCAGGGAAGAAAATAGAGCAAGCAGAGCAGTCCTTGCTTCATTCAGGTGCAACCGTAGAGCTCCTGTGAGGGCTTCCCTACAGCTGGTGGCTCTGGATGATTTTCTACCCTAGAACCTAATCTGAGGCTGAGTTGTAATCTTCCTTGTGCTTTGGAGAGCTGTAATCTGGACTTCAAATCTCTGCGCAAACAAGGCAAAGATGTTCCCTAAGTGTAAAGCCCTTAGGGCTGCACCACTTGTTGACAGTGAGGAAAAATGGGTTGGAGTACGTGCTAATTGTGATTTACTGTAGCACATCCTACCCCAGCCGAGTGGAAGGCATCAGACTGTGTTCACACTGGGAACAAAACCCAAGTTTGTTACTGTGTTAACGCGCTCTTGGGAGATGCTCCAAGCCTGGCTTTGTATTGCTGACACTGGAGCTGTACCCAGCTCTTGCGTGGTGTCTTACTGGTGTTTTTTGGGTGAACCAGGCTTGTGTTGGTGGTGAGGATTTGGTGCTGCTGGTGGGTGCACTCAGCATGGCTGGTGTTCGGTGCAAGGTGCTGGTGTGGACATCCCAGGATGTCTCACTGCCGAGGGCTTCTGAGCGCCATGGTAGGGCCAGAGCTTGAGACGGGCACCCCAAAACCACCCCGCCCAGGCTGAGCTGTTGGCAGGTGACTGATAGCTTCAGCAGTAAACAGGGTGCCTGTTCGAGTTATCTGGGTGAGGGGGATTGTTGTCTGATCCTGCGAGTGAAAGCTATCTATTAACAGCGTAGGTGTTTGCTGTTCTGGTGAGTATCTACACAATCTGTTCCGAGTGACAAGCCTGCGGTTTGCAGTTTGGGTGGTTTGCATGGAATTTACTGACTTTGCTCAAAGCGCTGAAATTTGTAAGCGAGCTGAATGTTCCTGCAGTTGTAAACCGGCTCAGGCATCAGGAGGATGCAGGATCCTCCGCTCTCTTGGGAGCAGCTTCTGCAAACCGGTGCCCTGTGTGTGCTTCCTACATGTACAGTAAGTTGGTTTTATTGTCAGTGTTCAAGCACAGCGGGGCTGGTGCTGCATCTCCAGGACTTGGTGCTGTTTTTTTCCAGGGTGCCGGTGAAATGGCGAGGAAGGGCTAACTCGCAGGGTGTCAGTGTTGCAGGATTTGGAAGTCAAATGTGCTCATGTTGCCACCTTAGCTGTCTCTAAGGCTGATGAGAAGTATGGTGTGATTGGAGGCTGCAGAGGCTTCACGCGATGGCACAGTGTGCTGGCTCTGAACTCTCATTCACTGCGCATCTCCCACCGAGGCGTCTGTCTCGTCTGTGAGCTCTGCTGTCCTTTCCTCTCTTAGACCTGAGGATGAACTGACCGGCACGGATTGCAGAACCCTCTTTCTGAGCCGCTCACCCCGGCCCACTCAGCCTTCCTTGCAGCTGGGTCAAGCCTACAGCAGTTTTATGCTGCCCAGATCCCTGTGTCATGACTTAACGTTTTCAAAGGTTTAAAAGTGCTGAACCTGACTTTTGAAGTAACAAATGACCCATCTTTTTACTAGCAGCACTGCGTAGAATTGCAAACCTAACCCCAAAGCAAGCCAGCCCAAGAACGGTGGCTTTGGGTATTTTGGGTATCTGACCTCTGTGAAGGTGGATGCAGAGATGGGGGGTGCAGAGCTCTGCGGTGGGGTCTCTGCCTATGGAGTGGGGCTGTTTCAGGAGCTGTGGAGTTTGTCTCCAGCTCCCTGCAAGGGGGAAATCCACAGGATCTTGGGCTTTTCTGATGAACCTTTTGACTTGCTGTGACCCTGCCTTTGGAGGAGCTGAAGCCGGAGGGTTCCCCCATCCGTCTTGGGATCCTCTCCATAGCCTGTTTTCACAGGGGAAGCACCGTGGGTGCAGGGATGGGCATTCGGGCGCTGCATTTACGCTTTGCTACAGCAGAGGAGGAAAGGAGTGAAATCTGTCCGGCACGCGTGTGCTGCTGCTGTCGCTGTGCCGGCACAGGGGTTGCTGTGCTGCTTCTGAAACAGGGAGGGTTGGGTTGTTTTTGTCCATGAGAAGCGTTGCAGCCACGCGGCTGTTGGATACCAGTGCTGAAGGGCTGAGGCTGTTCCAGGAGCTGTTGCAGTGGCTATTTCTGGGAGTGGGATGTCAGAAAGGAGTCGGCACCAGTCATTTTTTACTGGAAGTATATAAATAGGTACGAGTACACACAGAGGCGAGGGCTTCTCGTGGAAAGAGACAACTCTTGTTCTGGAAACTTCAGAGGGCTTCTAACATCGGGGTGCCTAGGCTATTTTCATAGAGTGGGAATATTTCATATTTCAGTCTCCTTCCTGCCACACAACACTTTCTGTTATTTAATATGTGTGCGGTTATTCCCGGCTGTAATCAGTGTTTATCTCACGGAGCATCCAGTGGGTACTTTCCTTTTCTCTCAAAGGAAACTTGTTAAAATCACTCTTAATACTTCTGAACTATCACTTATTTTTAAAGTATCTTCTGCTGTTGATGGTGTTCAGGGTGGATTTTTTAATAGCACACTCATGTCTAAATCAGTGTACAAGCCCAGGTAAGCATTTCTGACTGGTGTGACTTGCACAGCACACAGCCCACGTGCTCGCTGCCCTTCATCTCCGGTGGCTCCCGAGTCACTTTGTCCAAAGTAATTACAGTGTGTGTCCATAAAATCTGAGTTTTGTTTCCATATGTTATTCGGTTTAAATCCTAACTGACAGAAAGGTGTAACTATTTCTAATTTGCTTATATTGGTCACTGAACCAAGTGTCCAGACCCAAACCAGCTCTCAACCTGGACCTGCTGGCTGAGAAAGCGATGATGTGCTGCATCCATCCTCAGTCCCCTCCCCAGCTGTGCCTCTCTCCCATATGAAATCCCCTGTGATGATACACCAGAATAACACGCCTCACTCTGACTTTTTATATTTACCCGTTGATTTAAGTTACTGTACTTCTGCAGTCAGTATGCTGGCTGCCGCAGCCCGAGCAGAAGTCACCCGTTATGTGGCTGATTACCTTTCCCATTGGAAGTGTTGCTTGTAAAGGTTACATTTCATTTGCCAAAGGATTTTATAAAATGTGGGGAATTGCAGCACTGAACCAAAGGGAAAATCACCATTGCTGTTTTTACATTTTACATAGATATATATATATAAAATGTAATTTCCTTTTCTGTTTAAATGATATAAAAGAGGAAATTACCATTTTGTTACTCTGGTGATATGGAGATGGAGTAAAGTGATCTAAAAAAATTTTTTAATTTTTTCTTTTCCAAATGGAAATGGGCTCTTTGGTGCAAAGTGCCATTCTTGTGCTGTTGGAGGCACCAAACCTGGTTCCCCGGTGGGTACCCTGCAGCAATAGCAAATGGCTGGCAGGACAGATTGAAAGCTTGAAAGAGGTAACAAATCTCTTGGGACTTCAAAGGCCACACTCTGTCAGCCAGCCTACCTGGCTGCTCAGAGCTTCACTGCGGCAATGAAAAGAAAATTAAGATCTTCCTGCCCTAAAAACACAGCCCCCTTCTTTCCAAAGCTGGACCACTCCTCTGTGTTCATTAGTGCCAAAGCCCAAAGCGCTTGCTCCTTCCCATACCCAGCAGCGGTGCAGATGCTCATTAGTGCTTTAACAAACACAAATTTTCAAAGTAGCACTGGGTCCCAGAATGTCAACTCATATTAATTTTTAGTGGTCTGAGATGGGTGCTTAACTTCCTGAAAGCGGTTTGAAAATCCCAGCCCGTATCCTGGAGCTGAGGTGAGCTGTCAGCGGTGGTGATGGGCCTTCAGCTGCAAACTGGTGCTGCTTGTAGCTGAGTTTTCAGCTTTCCAGCTGGGATGTGGGAGGAATCGGGGCCTGACGGGGAAGTGCTGTCCCAGAAGATGGGTGGTTTTTCACACTTGTGCACCCTGGCCATCGCTGTTCCCTCGGGAAGGCTGTAGGACTGGCCGACATCGCTTCTTACTTTCTTTTTGCTTTTCCTCTTTTTTTTTTTTTTTTTTTTTTTTTCTTACTAAAAAGTATCTTCTGTATTGACAGAAGCTTTCTGGATTGACTGATGAAAAATCTGTATTTGCATTGATATGGAGTAAAAAGGATACAGAGAGACAGGAGAAGAATTTAGTGTTTGCTCTCTCTTTTGGCTTATGCAAAACTCCAAATCCTTGTTTTGCTCAAAGAAGGAACAATTTCAACTAAACCAAAATATTTATGATGATGAAGAAAACCTTATAAATCAGCCCTATAGCTGAAGAAGGCTGCATCTGAGCCTTATTCTTCAGTCCAAGAGCAGTGTATGGCAGAGCTTAATGGATTGATGACAAATGTTTTAGTTATCTTTATCGTGATACAGTACAGAAAGGAGTGTGAGATGGCTACAGACACTGTTTTGGGGAGACTTCACGGTAAGTGCTTTATCTACAGTAAAAGCTGTGGTTAGTTTTGAAGAAAATAATTTAAAACTGTATCAGCAGAGTGTGGTTCTTCCACCAACGAGCCTGTGTGTGAGACTTAAAATTGCCACCTACCTGTGCAATTTTATTCGTACAGTAAATGTAGTGAAATACAATTGCATTAACTGTGATCGTTGCATTGCCACAGCTCTGCTGATGGGCCGTCCCTGAGGCAGCTGTGTGGTAAACAGACCTGCTCAGAATTATTTTTATATACCAAAAATCTCTTACTCAGTTACGCCTCACTCTCCAACTGAAACATGGGCCTGGCTTGTTTTAGGAGGTGATGACAAGCAGATAAAATGGAATTAGAGCCTCCGCTCGAGCGCAGGCAGGGCTGCAGTGCTGCCTTTCATAGTTTCTCACTCGGGCAGTTTGTGTTGCGATGCTGGCGCTTCAGCTGCCGGGAGGCTGTCGGCAGGAGACAGGGATTAGCAGGTCTCCGAACTCCTCGGGTGTGGGCTTAGACATGTGCGAGCATCCTGCTCTCTGGACTTAAACCTGCTCCTGCAGCCACTCTGCCCGCGGTGCCCACGGAAAGCGTTGCCCGTTGGACCTGCTGCTGTGAGAAACCGTGGTGGAAAGTGGGTATTCGGGTGAAGCTGCTGCTGCTGCTTTTTCAGGCTGTTAAAAATACGTGAGCGCCATCTAGATTAATGCCATTTATTACATTTCCCTCCTTATTTTCTGATGGGCTGTCCCAAGCCAGCATCCCGGTGGAGGCTCTGAAGCTGCATGAGTGAGACTGGGACGAGTTGTTGGTGCTCGGTTGTGCCACCGGCAATCAAGCTTTGCAAATGGGAACGTTAAATGAAGGAGTTTAGAAAAAGTTGGAAGGTGTCTCTCCTGCGGCTCTGTGTCAGCCTGCAGTGCTTTGCTGGGCACCAGCCTGTCCCCTGGCACAGCTTGGAGTGATGGTGCAAGACCTTGGGGACCTTCCTGTCTCTGCAGGAGCTGGTCCTGGGGTTGGAAATTCTCCATGTGCGTTGGGCAGGGTTTGCCTCACTTCAGCTTCTTGCTGTGGGATCCCGTTCTGCTTTTTCCGTGCTGTTAAGAAGCTACTCGTGATCAGAACCAGATCCACTTTGCTTGTGTCCCGTCGGAAGGCGGGAGTGCTGGCACTGTGGATGTGTGGGCTGTCGGTGCGACGTGCAGGTACGTGATCTCACTGGGTTTTGGGTTCCTGCAAGCCCCAGGCAGGAGCCACTGCAATGTGTCCTGTTTGCACGTGGAGGGATCACATTTGAGCCGTGAGCTGCAGCCATGTGCTGGTGCTTGTGTCGGGGCTGGCCACGGGCCATCTTGCATCGCCCTCTGCCCATTGAGTTACTGTCCCAGCTGCCAAAATGCAATCGGCTCGCTCTGCTCCTCGATGCAGCCTGGTCTTGCATCACAGCATCTTTCAGCACTGATTTGGAAGACTCATGCACATCATTGATTTAAAAAAAAAGAAGAGTTGGTTGGGTGGGGAAGATGTGGCTTTCTCAGATCTGTTACTTGGCCTGGTTTTACTTATTCTGGATGATGTTGATTCTGGGTAAAGCTTTTATCCCCTGTCATGATGAGCGGCGGCTGCTCCAAGAGGCTGCCCAGAAACCCCCGTACACGACGTGAGCGTGATTGCCTTTCTGAGCCAAGCCCGTGCTCTTACAGAAAGTGTTATCAGAGGTGTTCATGAAAAACTACTTACTGCTCTGCCCATAAACTGAATGCAAACGGGACTTTCCCTGATTTCAGATGCTGGAGCCACAGTGCTCTGCCTCTGCTGAGGGCTTGCCTTGACTTTGTGCAGCCTCCCCTGTGCCGGAGCTTTCGGGACTGGGCTGGGGTTTGGGGGATGCAGCTCAGCAGTGAGAGCGGGTGCTGCAGCCCCGGTGCTGTGCTGGGCACCCATGGGCTCTGCTGGGGCGCTTGCCCACAGCTGTTTAGGAATTACCAGGCCAGGAAGGGAAATGGGTACTGAAGCCAGCAAGGAAAAGCTGTGTGTGACCGGTAAGGGACTGAGCCATGAGAGATTTTATCCAAAGGGCTCCTGGTCCCTGCCCCGGTGCGTTCGCTGGACAATTTTAGTCCAAAATCTTCAGCCTCCTTGTTTTCCATTCGCCACATGAGGGCAGGCTGTTTCTAAATAAAATACAGTGAGAAATCTCCAGCTCAGGCAGCTGATTGCGTCCAGCTCAAGCCTCTCTCTTGCTGGGGAGGGCTGGCACTGCAGCCCCATCCAGGTTTCAGCCTCCCCAGTCCAAGAGGGCTGTGGTGGATGAAGACGAACGCGGCTGTAGCCTGGGTGTGCAAAGTCCCTCTGAACACTGTAATCACCCCTGCCCAGGGGAACCGCTCCAGCATCGGCACTATCTCACTGCTTCGGTATTCCTCTGGGAAACCTCCATTTACTCTAATGGCGTTAGCTCTGCATAGTAAATACTCTTTCTCATCGCGCTGCTGCCGTGCCAGCCGCAGGGTAGTGGTGTTTGCTCGCTCTCGCGCCTGCATCACACCGAGTGCGGGGATGCTCTTGGCAGGACCACGGTGCTGTCGCCCAGCCTCGTGGGGATTTGGGGATTTACTGCCATGGTCTCATCCAGCTTCATGGCCTCTGCCCACCGGCTGCTGTGTAAGTTAATGCAGCTTCCAGTGATTATAAAGTGGCAGAGTTAACTGGAGTTTGATAGTTGTTAATGCTGCAGAGATTTGGTACTTTGGAAGCTTTCTGCATCTGATTTGAGGTTATTCCTGTCCTTAACTCTTTTTATTTATTTATTTATTTAATTAATTAATTTATGGAAATGTAACAGCAAATGCCCAGTGGGAATATATGGTTTTAAGAAAAAAGCAATATGGATTTGTCAGTGTAGCAAATAATACTCATGGTTTTAAGACTCATGGACTTAAAACCGAAGCAAGGACACCTGGGGTGTCAAAGGAAGGCTTTGTGGTGGGTGCCCTGGGCAGGGAGTGAGAGTGGGGCAGGTGCAGCCCCACAAGTGGCTCCAAGGAAAGCCCCTCGAGATGTTCCTCTTCAAAACCCTCTTTGGTTGGACTGACAAAACGCTTTGCACTCGCAGACAGTGTGAGCGGGCAGGCTGCAATTTATGGGTCTGAGGAAATCCTCCTGCTCACAATCCAGTGTTAGAGTAGGAAATGGCTGTTAATGTGTTATTAGAAGTGACAGAACAAGAAATGAGGGTAAAGCCCAAGCCTCATGGTGGAGCGATGTAATTGCTAGTGGGGAAAAGCCTACCAGATATTATTAATCTTGAAATGTCATGGTGACTGCAATAAACTGCAAGTCCCTACCAGTTATCTTGATAATGATGTGGTCGGGAGATGTGATGGGAAACCCTGTCAGTGCGGCTCTGTCCTGCTTGCCAAAGGCTCCAATAAATCTGTTACCTTTTGCAGGTTTTTGAAAACTTCACTTGGAAAAGAAAAAAAAAAAGAGGTTGCTGGGGAAAGTGTCTGAGAAGATGTAGGTGTTTGAAGCCCTCACTGTCCCTTGCTGTGAGTGAGTCTGTGCCATCCTGCTCCCACTGCTCAAAACCTGATTTCTGCCCAACTCTGCCTACGCTCAGGGCTGCACCCGCAGAGCTGCAGGCGCTACTGGTTTAAATCAAAGTCGATTGTCCAGTCAACTCCTCCTAGATATGCTTCCTATTCGCTTGCACTCTCAAATCATTTTTCATGTCCTCCTGTGTGAAACATTTGGGAGGACACCTTGGCTCCATGTAAAGATTTTATTGGTGTCTTCAACCTGGTTGAGCTATTGCAGCTCCTGCGAGAAACATGTTCCTGGACACAGCCATATCAGGGGGCAAGCCAACAGCATCCTGCACTCCTAGCATCCCTCCGCTCTTGCTCATCCTCACTTCATCTGACCTCCTTGAGCCTGGGTTTCTCCACGGTCATGCCAGCATGACCGCTGACGTGAACCAAGTAAATCCTGGGATTGAGGCTGCCGGAGCCAGAGGGGATGCTGGTGCTAACGGGAAGAGCACTGGTGCTGTGCTCCGACTGCTGACAACTTTCTTCTCTCCTGCACTTTTTGAAAAAAGGTGGTACTTGTTTTTTTTGTGTGTGTGTGTTTTTGGTTTTTTGTGTGTGTGTCCCGTGTCCCCCCCCCCTTCCCCCCCCCCCCCCCCCCCCCCCGAGTGATGTAGATAATTGCTGCTGAACTGCTGGGATTTTAACAAGATGGAAAGAGGTGGTTTCTTTGGTTGCTTTGTCCCTGCCATTGTGCATGATGAGTTGAAGTGCAGAATAGCAGCTGGGGAGGGAGAGGGCCAGGCAGGTGACTTCACACCTCCTGCCAGGCCTGGATGTGGCCACTCAGTGCTGGCAGGGACAGAAAAGTCATTTATCTTTGAAAGTGATTGTTCTCCTCTGCTATCGCTCTCCCGTAGATTCACAGGAGTAAACAGCTGATGGGTCATCAGGGAGTTTAAGGACTGAATTGGAAAAAACAGCCCCTCTGTGAGTGTCGTTATCCTGCTAATAACAAGGGGGAGGGAAAAGGTGATGTTCTGTAGGGCATTATCAGCTGTGGAGATAAAGCCGTGAATCCATTTCAGGTCACCTCTCAGCGTGTTCCTTGGTGGTCCCAGGCCAGGACCTGCCAAGCGGTGATTTATCCCGCAGCTGGTGTCAAGACTGGAGCTGGCCAAAGAAATTCCTCACTCTTTTTGGCAGCTAATGATGGCAATGGGTTAAAATAACTCTTCAAATGAAGGCTCCCTCTGTACCCCAGTCCTGGCCACTCCATCACCTAAAAAACACAAAGCACTAATTTGAAGAACTATTATCACAATGAATAAACTCCTCTGCTAAATATGCAAACCTGTACCAGCAGGCACAGAAATGAGCTAGTTGGATGAAAAATAACCCCAGAATTGGTGGGTATTAGTACCTGGCTTGCAGTCGGTCTCGTACCGTCCCGAGTTTATGGTATAACAGCAACATTTCCACTGTTTCTTAGTACTGGTCGTGTGGGCTGGTTTCCTGTGGTTCTTTGATGCCACTGCGTCAGGGTCTCTAATGCTCAAATCCAAGGAAATGTGGAGCAAATCTCTTTGCGGTGTTGTGTGAGGCTGGTAGAAACAGAGGAAAGCTTTCCAGCTGCTCTGCCGGGAAATCTGGCGCTCTGGCAAAATGCAGAGGCTGAACATCAACAAGAAAATTCCCACTGACTTCAGCAGGGCCAGGATTTGGGCTGGGGAGAGTGGGGTTAAAGGCTTAAAGTGCTGATGCCGAGCCCAGCTCCGCTCCGCTGCCCCATTTCCAGCAGTGGAGCCCTGAGGACTAACCTCTATTTCAGTAGGGTTTAGCCACATTGAATTATTTTGTCGTGTGTCAGGTCTGCTGCCGTGGTCACTGCAGGAGCTGAAGTGCCATCGGATGCTGCGTGAGGTGTTCGAGCCTTTCTCTGGCACAGGTTGTCCCCGCTCACAGCCGCTTCCCCCTTCCCATGGGTTGCAGGCTAACAAGTAACGTTCTGGGTTTTCCCCCTCAGCTACCACCACAATCAAGAACTTGGGTATGAAAACTAACTTGTGGTTTTTTTGCTAGTCTGGGAACGTTGGTGACCTCACCGAGTCACCCTCTGTGGCTCCTTGCGCCTGGCACCAGCCTGACGGCTGAGCTCAGGATGCTCAGCCTGACACCGAGCGCTGGGCTCTGCCGTGCTGTGTGCTGCATGCGATGCTCTACTGCAATTCAGTTCACCTTTAAAATACCCACAATTAAATTTTAAGACTCAGCACTTTTCTGGATTTGACCCTGTGAACACAAAAGGCTCCTCCAGAGTGGTGTAAAATATCCAAGAAGATAGAGCAGCTGACCTTATCTATATATATAAAAATACATTTTAAATCTGTAGATGCATGACTATGGGGAAGCTAAAACCAAAGCAGTTTGTGTATTTGTTGCTTTGCAAACAGGCCAGTATGGCTAATGTGCAGCCCCTTTGATGGCTGGCTTTAATGACCATTTTTCAACATCGTTCCATAATGGTTAAATACAGTAACTTTCCTTCAGATCAAAAAAATCTATGGCATCAATGTCCTTGAGTACTTTGGGATTTGGCCTGCGTTCAGACCGATTCATAAAACGCAGCTGAAAAACTCACTCAATGCCAAGTCCATGGTGCTTCGGCTTGTTTTAGCCAAGATGGGTGGAAGTGATTTGACAAATTCTTGCAACATCGCTTTGCTTGGGTGAGCTGCTGCCCAGGTTGGTGCCTCTCAGGGTTGTGGGGAGCGCGGGGGAGCCCCAGGCATCTCTCAGATGCAGTCCTGCAAACGGGGCGAGCTGCCCAGCCCTGCTCCTGGCTGGGACCGAGTGGTGCAGAGAGGTTTGGGTGTCTTGCTCAAAATGCACCATTATTTGTTTTTTTTCCAGGCTGTTTTTGGCTGCCACATTTGCTGTCTGCCTGAGGCTGTTGGCTGCTTGTCAGTGGTGTAGAGAAGCCGTGAATGGCGAAGCTCGTGCCGCCTGCCGGGATCCCCCTCTGCATGCTGAACCTCGGGAGCCTCTTTCCAGCTGCTCTATCGGCTTCTGTGGGGTCCCACCTTGTCTCCACCATCATACCTGCATGACACAGGGAGATGTGTCACTTAGGAGACAGCAGAGCAAGATCACAACAGATTTTTAGGCTGGGCTATCCAGCCTGCTTGGTAATCGGAGGAAGCAAAGGGTGAAATCCTTGAATAAACCTTTGTAAAAGACTTCAAACTTGTAATTAAATACCGAGCTAGCCTTGGTCTGTTCGGCTATATCACAGTGAAGGTCTTGCATGTCATAAGGGATGATCTGAGGTCTCCACGGTCGTTGCGGTTACTCTTCCTCTGTAAGGGCTGTGAGCGATGCGTTTACAGACTGTAACAATAAAGTTGTTAGAGATATGGCGATCCCTGAGCTGGCAGGCTGCAGCCGTGGGCTTCTCATCCTTGAAGTGCAGCTGCCCGAAGCAGAGCCTGATCCTGCTGCTCTCCAGCCCAGACAGTTGCTCTCTTTCACTCAAACCATGAAGCCCAGTAGGGTTTTGCTCAAGTGCATCCTGGGGTGGTATTACAGTACTGCACACTTAAAAGCTGCAAGTAGTGTTAATTTAATCATTATTCTGTGTTTCCACAACAGATGTTGACATTTCACTATTGTCCCAGAATTAAATGTCAAGTTATTCCTGTTTAGAACTACCACTGAAATGTTCAGAGATTCCATCTGCAGCTGTATTTATAGCCGACTGCCTGCCTGCTAAGCCAGGGTTGTAAATGGGCTGCGGTGAGTTCACGTGTGTGCTAGAGAGCTGTCTGGGTTAATGAATTCCCTTTCCAGACGTTATAACCTATACAAGCAGGGCAGCTTGGAGGGGTAGGTTTTTTCTGAAATCAGTAATTATGCACATTGTGGGACCAACCTTTGGATTTCTGCTGCTGTTGCAACCTGGAAAACAGCAGCAGCATTCAAGAAGGAGCTGATGGGGGCTGCAAATGATCCGAACAGGACAGATACGTGATTAATCTGCAGCAAATCATAATCCAAAATCCAGTGCAGAAACACCGGCACAGCTTTTAATTTTACACTTGTTCTCACTACTCACTTTGTTTTAATCTCTAGCTCTGTCTCTGAAACCACCTTTTGTGTTTCCAGCAGCTATTGAAGCACTTTGCTTCCAGTTGATGGGTCAGGTAAATATCTCCATGCATCACCAAGCCAATACGTGTGCCACGTGCTCAGCATTTGCCCTCCGATACCGAGCGCCGCAAACCATCTCATTTGATGTCAGCTCTTCTTCACTCAGCTGTGGAATATTTTTTTCAGAGCACCTTGCCCTGCTGTCTGGCCAAGGAGTAAACGCCAGTGAGTGATTTTGGGGAGAGACAGCAGGGAGGTGGGGTGGAGGGAGTTTCTTCTCATATAAAGCCTCCGACCTGCTCTGACTGCTCAGCCCCTGGCGTCACCATGCTGGTGATAGAGAAGATACACCTCAGATGATTACAAATATTTCCTCGTATTTGTAATTTCCTGAGACAAACCTCCTTGGCTGGTCTCAGCCCAACAGTGCTATGAAATCACTTGCGGCTGAGCCAGTTCACCCCTACCATGATCTGGGCCCTGCAGCCTTTTAAATGATAAAGCAGACAATGTCCCTTTTTTTAGGGGGTGGCAGCTTGCAAGGAGTATCCTGTTTTCAGCTGTATGATGAATTGTTGAGATTATAAGTCAGAACCATAGAGAGTCCCTATTTCTAGGGAGTTTGAAAATGAACAAAGATGGGTAATAAGAAATAATTTGAGGAGGTTTTATTATTATTACATTTAGTGGTAGGGTTATCTCTCTGATGCTATATATGTTTTTCCCGAGCTATATAGGTGAGCTTATATTACACAGTAAAAAGCTATTAGTTTTCTCAAAAGAGTGTCGATTTTCTTTCCAAATTGCTAAATTACATTTTCAATTTTATGGGAATGCTCTTTCATTTGTGCAAAATCCTGTGCTCAGAGGGTTAGGCCAATCTCATCATGCAAGACTATTAGGTGAACTAATTGGATCTGTCTTACTTGTACATTTCTATCAGGAATATCTAATAAATGTGGCAATCCATTTGGAAATGAAGGTGGCATCTTCATTTTCTTGGGACCTCAGAGATTTCTGGTGCTGCAGCCACAGCCTGAGCGAAGCCAGCGGGAATTAGCTGCTTTCCCGTTGGCAGCTTTGTCAAAGCCTTTTTCCAAGGTATTGAACCTGACCACCTTCATAATTGTCAGAAGTTGCTAAATGATGCAGTTTCTCTGTGGTATTAAATTGATGCTAAACCCAGGAAGATGCAAGGACATCTCTCACATGGTCCATTTGGGCTGTCATCGAGGTAGGTGTGAGGGTGACCTCGGCACTGTAATTGCTAATCCTCTTCAACGTACTTATGAATTTATCTCCTCGCTACCCCAGCAAAGCAGAAAAAAATCATTATTCTCCTGTTGCCAATTCATTGGTGTGGGAGCAAGGCAATGAAGGAGATCCCAAGGTTGGCTGATCTGAAGATGTCTGAGATGGAGCTACCACATTCTAAATCCCAACACTTAGATGTTCACCTCTGCTTGCACGTCTTCCCTCCTGTAACACTGCTTTGCTGACGTTTAACATACTTATGCAAGACTGTCAGTGACTCATTTTGTACTGAAGTTTTTCACTTCTAAGACTCCTGCCTGGATTCAGGCAGGGGTTTGCACATAGGCCTGCTTTTAACAGGATCGCTTTGTAGTCTGGAGTTAAGTCATTTTTGTTGAATGGGTCCCAGAAGGTCATGTGCTGCTGGCCAATTTGCAGTGCATTAATGCCGTGCTCGCAGTGGGGCCCAGGACCTCTCTGTGGCAGGATTTCTGTTTAGCACCGCGTCCTGTGAGCGAGACTCGGTCTGCGATCCCTCGGCACTCAGTAATGCCTCATTTGGCAGAAAGTCTGCAGAACAATGTGAACCTTTCATGCATTTGCAAGATGCTTGCCCTGGCAGAGTATGTTGATATTGGTTCAAGCTTTGCATCATGCAACAGCAGGTATTTTGCTCTTAAATTCACTTTGTTTTTGAATCAGGGTCTTGCTTTCCAGAGGAAGTTAAACCAAAGCCAGCTGGTCACTGACAGCGCTGGGACAGACCAATATAACGCTCAGCAATTCTCATTTGTGAGAGCAGTGTCCAGTAGAGCCAAACCTCTTTCTCTCTAAGTTCTTCCTGCTTACTCTTGCCCAGGTCACAAATGGGGACAAATCCCTGAAAGGCTGTGAGTGAGAGCTGAATGCTGCTTGCTCCACTGCTGAGATCAGCAGGACATTACTGCTGGCCACGGAGAAGGTGCAATGAGAGAAGGGGGGGCACAGGGAGGAAAAGTCACTTGCCTTTAAGCATGGATTGTTTAAATTATTCAGTTTCTCCTAAAACAGCCCATTGAATAATACATCGCGGTCACTTTTATTTCTAAATGCTT
>JAAGAY010058618.1:4348-38172 GCA_011801015.1 Ardeotis arabs
GCTCTCGGGAGTTGGCGGCGCGGGGAGCTGCGGCAGGCCGGCGGGTACGGAGGGGGAAGATGGCGTGGAGCAGAGCCCGGTCGCCGCGCCTCCTCCTGCCGCTGCTGCTGGCTCTGGCGCTGCCAGCAGCGGCGGAGCGGCGTCCCGGGCCCGGCCCCGGTCCCGCAGGTGAGGCGCCGGGCGGTGCGGGGCTGCGGGTGGGACGGCGGGGCCTCGCGGCGCGGTTCCCCCGGCCGTGGAGGTAGGTTGGGGCCCGGTGAGGGCGGTGGCGGGGATGCGCTGCCGGGGCGGTACTGGTCGCTTTGTGCCTCCCGGCTCGGGAACATCCGCAGGAAGGGAGAACCCTCCCGTCTCGGGTGCGGAGGCTGGGAAACGCCGCTTTCCCGATTTATTTGTTTGTTTTTTGTTTTTTTTTTTCACCCCCATCCCCCTCCTCAGCCCCACGCTTAAAAATGCTCCGCGGGCTGGAGCTCATTCGACGGGGCGGGGAGTGGGCTGGCGGCGCCGGCCGGGATAGGGCTGCCCAGGTTGTTCTGAGCGGAACAGCCTGGCTGGAAGCGCTGTGGCCGCCGAAGCGGGTCATGGACATCGCCCGTGGTAAAAAGAGAAAGATTCCTTAATGGGAAGTGAGTCTCCCTGACTTTCTCCTTCCCTGCCCCCCTCCCCTCCCTCCTTCCTTCCCTTTCAGTGAGACAAGGTGTCGATGAACATGTTTTTCCAAGGCTGGGAAAAGCACGGCGTCATTCACTTCTTCTCTAAACTGTGGCAGCCGGTGGCGAAGTTTCCTACTTGGTGCACAAGTCAACTGGAGGCTTCAGTGCCCCTTCCCGTCCCGCAGAGGCTTGTTTGCTTTTTGATCGTTGCTTTGTAACCACTTTAGCTTCAAGGAGGCAGAAGATAAAACTCGTTTCTATCTTTAGCATGTAAAGTAGAAGAATGGTTACAGGAATTTCCCTCAGAGGGACGTGTCCAAGCACATGTATGTCCAACTATATGCCAAAACATATTTCTTGCTCTAATACTGTTCTGGAGTCTGTACTTCTGATATCTATTCTAGGCATACAAAGGTATTTCATCCCACTAGATTATTACCACATGAAATCCAAAATAGTTTCATTTCTTGGCTTGCGTACTCAAGAGTGTAATCAAGTTATTTTTAATATCTAACTTAATTTTGTTCTGGTGTGCAGAAGGAAGCTTCTTTTTTTTAGAAGTTTTGTCAACAAGTTCTAATTTTGGTAGGAAAACTACTGACTTGGTTGATAACTAGTGTAAAAAAAAGGAAAAAAAAAAAAAAAGAAAAAAAAAGAAAAAAAGGTGGTGATGAATACCAGACTCTACTCAGTGAGCTTCTCACTTCCATTTTTCTTGATGGTTTGCTGCTCTTAGTCGTTCAGAGGATTTCTCTGAAGGCTGTGGTGTGCGCAGTAGTTCACAATCTGTCAGGGGTGTGTGAGCATTACTGTTCAGCCTTCACTGTCCCGTGGGGGTGCAGCCTATGGGGGCATGTTTTGTGTAAAAAGTTGAGCTCCTATGCGTGTCATCAGGGCGGTGAGATTGCAAGTCAGGCTCCTTTGGAAATCAGTTATTGCCATCACAGTTTAAGATGTTATCTAATTCTAATAATGCCTTTTTTTTTAACTACATACTTGAGATGTGGGATTTCAAGCTGATATAAGCTAATTGCTGGCATGATAAGGATTTTTATTTAATACTGCTGGTGTTCAAAGATGTGAAAAGCAAAGAGTGCCTAGTCCAGACAGCACTGTGTGATTCAGCAAACCAAAAATAGACTGCTACTTCTATATAAATAATAAAAATGATGCTACACAAATCACAGTGCTAAAAAGACCTGATACCTTTACATATAGCTACTCATGTAGGAAAATATTAATTCTTTTTAATTTAGACATTAGTAGCTAGAATTGTAGCAGACTCTGCTGACTTGAAACCACTCCTTGAGTAGTTTTATGACCCCAGACACTGCCTGCTGTGTTACTTGTTTTTATTCCAGTGTTTTCCCCGAGTCTGTGCAGTATTGTTTGAAGAGGGTCAAACAATAGTGTGCCTCCAGTTCTAGAAATACAATTTTTAATTTCTAATCTCTTGATGCTTTGTACAACTGAGTCTAAAGCAGGACACAAAGGCACACTGTCATGTTTCGAAGCGGTCTGTTAGTGTTTCTTGCTTCAGAAATAAGCTGTAACAAGAGTGTCTAAAACTGACTGCCAAGGTACATCTTTATTTCTTCGCAAGACTGTACTGCTTTACTCGGAAAGGCTTGGAAAAGTGGTAGCAAGAGAACTGCCTGTTGCACAGTAGTGGTTGGTTACTTGAGCGCCGAGCAGTCAGCGTGGCCCCATGGCAAAACCATGTTTGCAGAAATCCCTCCTGGGCTCCTTTGCCTCAGCTTTCTGCTTGAAGCCATCACAGAGAAGAGCACTGTTGAGCTCTGAAACACGGATTCCTGTATGGTGAAGATACAGAAGTTTCCGTGTTAAAAGCAGTGTTAAAATATTTCCATTGCACTGTACTTGCTGCATGCATGTTGCTTATCATGTAACGCAGTCCAGGATGTGCAGAGAGCGAGTGGAAAAGACATTTGTCATTGTACTAGAAGCAGGCTGTGCTTTTGGCAACAGACGTAAATTATGTTCCCACCTAAAATGTTTTATTAATCAGCTGTTTGCACGGGAAATGGCTTCGCTGCCTTTGAGTCCCTTCCCCAGAGCGGCTGCGGGGACTTGGCCAGCTGGAGTGTGGCTGTGCTGGGGCTGCAGGTTGTAATGGTGGCCAAGGGGCAGGTTTTGAGGTGGGCCCCATGGTTCGTTGCTGTCTGTGCGTGCCCCTCAAATGTGAGGGGTGAGAGGGTGGGTCGGGAGGGGGCTTGTCATGGAAAGGGCCTGGGCAGGGTGAGTAGCCTTCCAGCGCAAGCCTGGACGGGAGGTGTGGGCAGCCTGACGGGCCATGGAGCGCTCTGAGCAAGCAGGCTTTCCTCCACTCCGGTGTCCATCAAATGCTGGTTGCAAGTGCTTCAAGCAGTGATTGCTGGCTGGTCTAGCTGTGCAAGGACTCACGTGGAGATACAGCATGCACTATTGCCATTTCTGTTGACTTTTTTGGGCTCAGCCAAAATGGCCACTGTGAGTGATGGATAGGCCCTTCCCTCTGAAGCACCTGTGGTGCACAAACAAGGGAATTTGGTCATTCAACCATCTTGACATACTTATTAGAAGTATTGGAAAACTTGGCCTGCTTGGTGGAGGAGAGGCTGTAAGTACAGCACTCTATGCCTGCCTTCATCTCTCTACCCAGTTTTCTGTTTCTTGCTTCTCTACTGATGCTAATTTTGTCCCACCATGCCACCACAGTATCTAAAACTGCTACGTAAACCTGTGTTGGGGAAAAATCTCCTCTAGATCTCTTGGAAGTTTTGTGCCCTTTTTGTGAGGACTGTAAGAAAAAGCTGCCACCTGCCCCTTAGAGGTGAAGGATAAGGGCAGAGGGTGACATACTCACAACCTGACCCAGCAGGAGACAGCGTTTGGATTACCCGTGTCCTGGGACACCATCATCCCGACTTCCTGGGCAGTGTTTAGGAATGCCTGTGGCATCAGTGTGCACCACTTCAGATGGGTGATGGTCACTCGTGTAGATACCTTTAGGTGCCAGCTTTGAAATAAATGGTCAATAACAAATGAAACAGTGTTTAGTGGGGAGTGTGTGTGTTTGGAATTAGTTAAAAGTAAGTGAACGTGGCTGCGGAGGTGCAAAGCAGCAAAGTCGTTCTTCCATTGCATATTTTTTCCCTTGAAAATATTTGTCCTTGAAGACACCCAAAGCCAGCAGTCTTGAGTTCTTCGTGGCCTGATTTAGAGGCTGCACAATGCCAGTCTCTGTTGCAAAATTAAAAAAAAAAATAAATTAAAGTTTTTTTGGCCAGATTCTTCTTTCTTTCCTTAGGTGGAGGGAATAATCAGGCTGTGGAGGTAGACCACAGTGGTGGCTGTGACTTTGCTTCTCTCTGCGATATGCAGTGGAGTTGGATAAGATCACTGCAGCTTTAACTGTAAAATGCATTTCTAATTAAAACAAGAAAAAGTAAAAGAGTTTTGACCTTTATCATCAGCATTTGATACCATAAATTACAGTGGAATGACCACCATGCTTATCTGAGCCAGGAAGGTTTTGTGTGAAAGGTGTTCCTGTTAAGAAGCTAAACTAACATTATTTCTCAATTTTCTCTAAGCTTGTGGTGTGTTCTGGAGAGTCATGATTTATGTCTGAGTTCTTGACTTTTTCCCTCACTGCTGCTTAAGCAAAAGTGACTCACGTCGCAGGGAAGTGTTTAGTTTGTCTGTTGAATTAGCACTATTACACTGTGTAAGAAAAAACACTATCTTTCCATTTGTGTAGAGCTGCTAGTCTGAAATAGAAATTACTTGACATGCTGCTCAAGTGAATTCCCTTGTCACGAAGAGTAAGTATGGTTGCAGTAGGGGCATTTTTGTTTTCATTTACAATGTCAGTTTTTTATAGTTTTTTGAGGGACCAGTTGCAAGGCAAACACGTTTTGAAAGTGAAGAATATTTTTATTCCCTCCTAATTTAAACATAGAGCGTGGTTCCCTCCAGCATAAAACACAACTTGACCAAACAGATCGGTATCAGGAACATGTCTGTATGTGTGGGAATGTTGTAGCTCTAGAGAATAAATGACACTTAATCATCAAGGAATACGTGCTTGCAAGCACAGCCTGACACCACAAGTGGCTTTAGGCGGTTTAATAGAACTGCTTCTGCAGTATTTCCTTAAGGTGAATTCCGTTTTGAAAATATAGGTTTTACTGGTTAGAAAGAGACTAAATACGTAACATCACTGTTTCATCCCAGATATCTTTTTTTCCAGGAGCTAGAATTCCTTTTACAATTTGTAGTAGCAGGAAAAACAAACAAATGACAGGTCCACTAAAGAAACAGTAAATCTTTTATTTGATGATCAGAGTAATCTGACTTCTTAATGTTCTCAGTGTGTGTGCGTGCCTGTGTGCCTTTTTAATGTAATATTTTAATGATACGGATTCCAACCGAGCACTGAGACTGCAGAAACTTAGAAACCTGCTAATCGTTGAAGTATTTAGATTATTGGCAAATTATACAGTTTGCGTATTTGATCATTTCATTCTGTTTCTGCTTGAACCAAAATTAAAGATACTGTGGATGACTATATAATTTCTTTTAAAACACACGACTATTTTTGTAATGGAGTACAAAGTAATTAGTAACCAATTTCCTCCATAGTTTAAGGCTAAACAGGGGAGCTCTGTCTTGACTTAAAACATGACATTCAAATTTATAGGATAGTTCTGAAGAAACCCCATTTATTTTAGTCGTTGGCTCACAAGCTCTTATAGTCTGCCCTTTGAAAGTATTCCAGGGTTGGAATACTTGGTCAAGTTGCAAATCTATTGATCCACTGTGGATTTTCTTAGAAAATGGACACAGGAGAGGGCGGGGGGAGTGGGAGTGAGGGGTCCTTTTTGATAGTAGTACTGATTCTTACAATGTAACTGCAGGTATGTTTTTAAAGTTGACATATGCAGTATTTGTAATAAAAGCAAACAAACTGTAAGGAAAAAAGACAAAAATGCCAAACCTATTTTTGTTTGGCATTTAAAGTGCCATTCCCTTAAGAGTTACCTCTGTAGCTGTGGGTCTAAATGGTAATGTACTGAAGGAGCCCATTAGGGGTTCTTGCTGAAATCAGCCCTGCAAAAAATAAACAGTTTCTGATAGAATGGCTTTTGTAGTTTTATTTTTACTTTACTTTTTTGGGGGGGAAAAAAAAAAAGGATTGTTTACCTTTAGTTTTGTAGTTCACATGAAACTTTTAATACAGCAAAGTGTTTCCTATCCCTGTAAGCAGTTTACTAATTCTATTTTACGTCACTGTAAAGCAATTGTACACATGTTAGATCAGAACCAGACCCATAAACTTAATAACTGAAATTGATGGGTCAAGTGTTTGATGTTAAAAGCACCTTTAAGTATATGTCATACAGGACATATTATGGTCTGCCTTGTGTCAGAAGTAGGACAGAAGTTTTTGGTGCCGTTTCATGATTTGAAGGACTGAGTTGTTCAATACAGAGCAATACCTGTATCTCACAAGTGTGAGGTTTATGTTGCTTGTTTACACAGAAAAGGGATTTTTGAAAAGTATGTTTTTTTTCTTTTCCAGGGTTGTGTGGCCGGTGTTTCTGTTTGGAGAATTTTACATGTCCGGTATCTGGACATAGACCCAGATGTGAAGCTGTAAGGCAGCTTTTTCAAATGAACTGACTGATGGGGGTGGTAGTGTCCGCTGACCACATGAACCACGGTGCAGGCATGCAGGACAGTTACGTATCTACAGGACGGCTCCAGTTCCAGCTCCAATTTCTTTTTTTTTTTTTTTTTAAAGCAAAGACTAGTCTAAGGAGAAACTGTTATTGCAAATCGTAACTACTGAGTTTCATTGATGCATTGATTAGCTGTCAGAAAGCAAACTTTAACAGTGCTTGGTGCTGTGTGTGACCACTTTTGTTTAAACAGCTGGATTTGCTAAACAGCAGCTTAAGATGAAGCATGCTCTTCTTGAGATACATATTTATGAGAGAGACAGGCAAGGCTACAAAAAGGCAGAAGCTGAGTAAACTTTCTCACTTAGCCAGCTGATGTTAATTGTGTCCCGCTCTCAGCTGCAGCCCCGATGACAGTTTATAGCGGGGCCATCCAGTCCATGCGTTCAGGCAAGACCTAGCCTGTGCCATGACTCCGTCCACTCCTACTCCCAAGGAGATTTTTGTGGTTTGATTGCTATCTGGGCGCTTATAAACAGCTGTAACCTGGTCTGTTCCCCACTTGTCAGGAAGTTAGCTCTTGTTGGAGGAGTTGCTTCATGCATGGCAATGATGTAATTTACAGACAGTTGATTTTAAATTTTTTTCTCATCTGGGAACAAAGGAACGTGTCTTATCTTTGCTTTACTACAGAATAACTGATTCAGTAGGCAATCTCATCCAAGTCCACTGAACCTGATGGAAAACCTCTTGACTACTGCTGCTTGTATCTGGTTTTGTTCAGCTATCAAGATGAGGAAATGTTGTGTTAGAATGAGCGCGGGCCTGAGCACAGGCCAGCACTGCGAGTGATTGATGAGTGCACATACAGGTCTTAATGAGCTCTTGTTGACTGTATATTCCATACTACTAAATTAAAAAAAAAAGTAAATTAAGAGCTGAGACAGAATTAGCTTTCAAGTGTTTTCTGAAGTCAGTTGTGTGTTAATATAAGGAGTAACTGCTAATCTTTGTCTGAAAGTGTGTATGTACACATAGAAGTAATTACAGAAATATACTCTGTGGGTGGTAGGTTTTTATTTATTTTTTTAGAACTGGCTCTATCCAACAGTTGATCACTTTCATGTAAACGTTTTAGATGCTGTATCTATGTGACATCAGAAATGACGTGATAAAAGACAGGCAGTAAGCAGCAGCTCAGCAGGCTTGCCGTTTGGGTTGGTACGCATGGAAAAGGGAAATGCCTGTTCACAGCCCTGTGGGCTGTGAATTAAAGCACAAGAGAATTTCTTTGCATGAGAAATCTTCAGTGTTTTCATAACAAACTTTAGATTCTGAAATGCACAGTTGCTGCAGCACTGATCACCTCTTCATAAATGAATTTAGATTGCAGGTGGTGTTTAACAATCATGGGACTCCTGAATGATAAGTGTCTTCCTAAGTCTCTTACAAAACTGAGTTTGGGTTCAGTTAGTAGAAAAATGTCCTGTCTAGAGGCTGTGTGTTAGCAAGTGCTAGCCTAGCATAAATTCTATATTATGAGAAAATTCAACACAAATATCAGCACAAATTTCTGCTAGCCCAGCTTCTTTGTTCCTTTAAAACACTTGAGAAGAGGGAGACCCCTGTAACAGGCAACGCTTACTGTGACTGAGGAAGTTGCAGCAGTACTGGCTGTTCAAAAGTAACTGAAGCTGGGAAATTATACTGTCTGTATTTCTTTTCCTAGATGGCTTCTGAAAACTTTCTGCCTTTACTAGTTCCGTTCCCTGGCTCTGGACAGTGTTAGGAGTTTTGATACCAACAGCTATTTTCTGTAGCTTCAGCGAGGTCTACAAATAACTTGGTGGAGCACAGGAAGGATTATCCATGGACAACCCGTGCCCTGAGTGATCCCTGATAACCATAACTGCCCATTGTGATCATAAACTGTTTGCAACAGTTTAAAGGCAGCAGTATTTTTTTTTTTTTTTTTTTCTTCAGGTTGAGCCTACGTTAGTTCTACAATAACTATGCTTTTACCATCAAAAGACAGACTTCTGTTTACTTTGCTTTAATGTAATATGTCTGGTTTAAAGTGGAGAAGGTGCGAGTCTGCTAACAGCTAGGCAAGAAGAATCTCGTGCTTTTTTTTTTTTTTGGAAATTACATAAGTAATGTTTTTGCTACTCTTTGTAATTTGCAGTAAGACATGTATGTATTGAAGTGCAGTGATTAACAGGAGGTTTGTGATACAGAGGAAAACAGACCAAACTTTTTGAAGAGGTCTGTACAGGAAGGTCTGCTTCTTCAAAATCTGCAATCCAACCATGCTATTAAATTGCGGAGGATCCAATCTTACAAGGTGATCATGGCTATGGTTAGCAGGACTTTGGAACCAGTCTGCCTCTGTGGGAAGTATTAAGCTGTAGGATGAGTGGAGGCATGCAGCAAAGCATTCTGTGCGGAACAGAAGTTGACTGTAAAATATAAAGGTCAGATTAAAAAAAACCCAGAACTTCCAGATATGAAGTAGTACCAGTCAGCTTTCCCCCTCCTGGAGCGTAATGCACATTTCTTTCCTGAGAAAAGAAGATGACCATGTTTGCTATTTCAACACATTATCATGTTTCTAAGGAATCCTAGGGGAAAATAAACAGCTGTTGGATGGCTCTGTCTTTTCCCTCTTTAAGCCAAAAGTTTTATTTGACCAGAAATTCTTCTGTTGGCTTACTACTTTCTTTGACCATATGTACGTCATATAAACTGACACTGGGTAGATACATATGTTTAAAGTTTGTGTTTTTCAAGTTGTGTACTTAAGATCTTCTTTGTTTGCTGCTGGATTACATTAACCAAGTATATGTATGTAGGTAAAACTTATAATCATGGTTACATTGCATATGATGGGTTTCTCCTGTCTCCAGCTGTTTGACATCTTTTCAGAGTGTGCAGATTTTCAAAAGCTTTGTTTGACATAGAATCTTAAGTTTGGGCTCTTACTCCTGTATATAGGGAAAAAAAATACATTTTCCTTTTGGGGACTCTAATATTGCTTTCTTGAGTGATAAGTACAAGATTGTGTTGTGCTCAAAAAATCTGGATTTTGAAAGTGCTCTTTGATATTTCAACTTTTTAGTTAGCTTAATAGTTCTGAGTTTTGAACATACAGTCTGAGTCCATATAAATAGGGAAAGGAAGTTGCTGTTGGCACCATTGGTGACGCTCTAGTTATCTGCAGTTTTTCAACATGGCTTGCAAGCGTATGGAAGGACTGGTTTTAGTAAAGTCATCAAAACTGTGCAGGAAGAGAATTGGCTATCCTGACTGTATTGACTCCATACAGTATTGTGTAGCCCAATGATCTGTTCCAGTTTTTTGAATGCTTTATTTATTATTGTGGACTTAAACCTCATGCTACATTCTCTTTAAAAGTTCTTTCACAGTTTTGCAATTAATTGAGAACTCAAGACTGTTATGTTATTCAGTTTTATGGAGGAAACAGCAATAGAGCCTATAAATAAGATTTTCCAACAGGCTTTATGTTGTCCATTTTCTGGATCTCTGTAAGTTTAGTTTTGTTCAGAAGATATTGTGGAGTATTTTACATTTTCCAGGATATCTTCCAGAAATATAACTCATCTGTTAGAGAAATTACAGGCGTTTAGTTGTATAGTGACACTGTATTCCTAAATAACATTTAAAGTTTTATTCTTCCAAAATTTTCCAGTTTTACCGTGAAGTTATGAGAAACTCTAGATCTTGAATCTCAGTTACGGATCATGCCTTGCCATACTGTAAGCTGACCCGCGCACAGCTCAACCCTGCACTATTATCCTTTTATTTGCCAACTCAAATGTGTTGTACTCAATATACTTACCAGGGCACTGAAATTAAAATGGCATGTTCTCCTAACAGGGCTGGTAGCATGCTAGAAAGGACCCACCGGGAGCTTCTGGTGTGCAAGCAACTACACTGAGGGCAGAGCTGAGGACTGTGATTTCTCCTCTAGGCACAGAAATATTCCCTGTTTAGGGGAGCACAGTGGATGGGAAGGTCGGGGAAACTGCTAATTACATTTTGTTTCTAACTCAGACTTCTGTAAGAGTCTCAGAACCTGGATTTTGCTGATGGAGTGTGTGCTTTAGGTGAGGTGGGTAAGGAAGGAAAATAGAACTTGTTGAGGACAATTTCTCTACTTCACCTTCTCGTTACTGGATGAGTATGGAAGTTGGAAGGGAAAGTGGCATGGCCAAGTCGGGACTCATGAATTTGAGATGATTATACATGGGGTTGGTTGCCTGCCTTGGAAATAAACAAGCATACTGATAACTCCAATCCATAAACAAACAAGCTTTTTTCTCCCTTTTATTTTTTTTGTTTGTTTTTTTTTTTAACACTTAATCTGTGGAAACAGTAAATAATAGCAGAAATATAATCAGAAGTCTGCAGTTAGTCAGGGCTGTATCCTGTCACTCTGACAGCTACTTCTCAGTTCAACTTCCTTTTGAACATCTCTCATTACTATGCTCTTGAAGTGTGATGGGAGGAATCCAGGCTGAAAACACTTTTTCAGTTGTGTTGTGTGTCAGTGCGTCTCTCCTGTGATGGAGAAGCATGCTCCTATGTGTAAAGGAAAGCTAAATCCAGTCTGTGGTTGGGATTTGTTTCTTTTTTTTTTGGGGGGGGGGGGGCGGGTTTTGGGGGTTTTGGTTTTTTTTTTTGGTAGGAAATTGTACCCTATTTGTTTCCCACATCTCCAGAGATACAGGAGACACAATAATAGGCACAGCTACGTAGCTTAATTGATAGGCTTGGATTCATCCATGTGCCTCTTCCAGGTATCTGCCCAGGCTATGCCTTAGATTAAGGTCATGCAGATCACTGTCAAGATTACTACCTGACCTTTCTTTGGCAGTGTATATTTTTATTTATTTATTTATTTTTTTTTTTAATCCATGGACGTATTCCTAGTATGCGTCTACTTCCCAAGCTTTTTCAGTGATCTCTAGCAAATTGTTTATTTGCTTGCTGGAGACCTTTGGTGAATTATTTTGCAATTGTACATCTCTTTGCTGATTTAATGGAGAGGTTGAGGCATAGTTGTTATTCTGAGCAGTTCTGTGTGGGATGTAATCTGCAAACAGGAAAGTAGACTGTGTTTTATGTAGACACTAGAACATGGATAAAAACATATTCCAGGAATCAAACATAATTTGTTTACCATTATAAGCCACTAGTTTTAAAGATAGAGAAAGATTTTAATGGCATAATGTAGTGCTGTGCACAGGTATCCCTTGATCTTACAGCTCACTCCTGCTCCAGAGAAGTCCATGGTACTTGAATCCAAGGACTAAATGTCAGCTCCCATGGCTGTGAGCAGTATCCTCAGTTTTGGCTGTTCTGAAGCTACTTTGCTAGTGCTCGCAAACTCTGGTGGAGATTATGTAGTAATCTCTATTAGTGTTCATTCAAGATAAATAAGAGCCATGTGGGTGTGTGAGGAATGACTGCAATTCTTTGCGTACTTCTTTGCCAAGGTACAAGCAGAGGGGTCACTGCTACCTAAAGCAGTGATGCCACGGTGAGATCTCAGCCAGGAACTGCTAGGCGATTCACTGAGGACAAAGGCTCTGGTTTATAATTCTTATTTCTGGAAATAAATACTTATGATGCAGTCAGATCCCTGATGGTAGCAGCACAAAAAGTTGAGTAAAAGAGTGAGATGTTTTGATAAACCTTCATTGAATTTTCTGATGTTGCATGTACTCTGTATGCAGTGTTGTCTTTCACGACTTGACTGCTAAAGGGTTTCCTAATTTGCATGTAAAAATGAATTCTATTTGTCACTGGATATACTTTTCTTGGCCAAATGAGTGCTCTCTGAGGCTTGTTTTCAAAACAGAACAGCTGTTTTGTGAATGTAACTATCAGAAAGCTGTCTGGAATAATTGCCCTCTGGTAACTTAGCACCCTTGCACCTGGCACGAAGCTCTTCAGAGATTTTTTTTTTTTTTTTTTTTTTCCCCATGCCTTCCTGTTGAACTTCAATATAGGGTTTGCATTTCCTTTTTGTGGAAATAAATGCCAAGCTTGGTAATCCCCTCCAGTGTCTGCCAAGATGCCTCTGGCAGGCTGCGGGCCGGGGAAGCCCAGCCCTGCCAGGCAGCCTGCACCCTCTGCGGCATCCCAGTACCCTGCAAGTGGGGAGGACTGTGACCACCAGCTGTGTTCAAACATATGTGTTTGCATTTTGAGGATACTACTACTGTTTGTTGCAAAATATATGTATATTCATCCCCTCATGTGAGAAGGATAGCCAGACTTAGGAGATGGATAGCTCAAGTCTGTATGTAAGATTATACAGCAGAGCTCCTTAGGGTGGATGCTTGAGTGGAGGGCACGGCAGGGGTTTGTGCCAAAGTGGACAGTGAGGCAGGAAGACTGTTTAGCTGCAGCTAGAATTCATCAAGGGGCTTATGCGAAGACTGAGAATTTTGCGGCTCGCTTGCTGGGAAGTACTGGGCCACAGTGGTAACTCGGGGTCTGAGTAATTGCAGGCAGCTTTCCACTGCTACGCCTGGGTCTTCATTGCACAGCTGGAGCCGGCAGAGTGATGCTGCTGGGGACTCTGGGTCAGTCACTCTACTGCTCAGTGCGACGTTTGCACGCGACTCATCCTGTGGAAAGGGCTCTGGTGTGGCACTGAACCTCAGCACCGGCACGGCTCTTCATGGGACCAAACCTGCTCCGCACAGAAGGGAAGCTGTGGGTGCCTGCAGCTAAAACAGATGTAGCTGAGCACATCCTGAAATGGAAACGGTGTTTTGATAAACTTACTACTCCCTTGGGATCTGTGGTGCACTTGCACTTACACTCTTGTGAATTCATGAAAGTCGCTTTGGATTTGTGTAATTAGACAGAAATGGGACAGGTGTTCTAAGGAGTTGTTGTACCTAAATATAGCAAACAAGGAATAGATTTTTCAAAGTGAATTAAGTTAGAAGGTTAAAAATAAATTAGCAGAAATATTTGATTGTCAGAAAGATTCTCTTCAGTCACTACCACAGGAAGAAACAAATATCATCCATGCTACGCTTAGTGGAACTCTGCCAGTAAAACTGGTGCAAGTTGTCATTTACATCTAAATAAAGTCACAGGAGCCTACAGGAATTACATTAATATTTTTGTAACACCTTACTAGCTAAAAGAGGATGGTGCTGCTTTCCTAATTTGGTGAACAATACCCTCTATAATGTGCCAAGGTAACTACATTAATGTGCTTTACACTGTAGACAGAATAAAAGTGTGTTTCTCTGCTCTTTGATCATTACAGATTACTTAAAAAAAACCAAACCAAAACAAAAAAAAACCAAAGAAACCCCCCAAAACCAAAACAAACAAAAAACCCCCAAAACAAAACAAAAAAAACCCCAAACAAACAAAAAAGCAAACCCAAACCCAAAACAAACAACTCCACAAAACAAACCCAAACAAAAAAACCCACCCCCCCCAAAAAAAAACCTCAACAAAGACTAAGTAGTCTATAAAGAAACTCTAATTCCAAATGGACTCTAAATGCTATAATTACATTTCTGCTGTGCTTAAAAGTCATGTAAGTACCACATGCACCTAAAATTCTGTGGTGCAGCAGAGACATGGAAATAAAGCCTTTTAAAACTCTTCATCTGTAATTTAAAAAAATTGACCATTGGCAAGTATGCTAAAAAGAAAACTTTTCCAAAGTGAATAATACCTTTATAAAAATAGCTTCTTGTGTGTTCTGTGGCTGTTTGCAAACCTAACTCAGACAACCTACACTGGATCGCTTTGTTGGCACTGAGTGTAATCCAGGTTCTCTTGCAGTTTCATGTCAATATAAAACTGCATTATTTGTCTGCTCAGCCTTCTCCATTTTATATAGCTCAGGTTGAAATCCCTTATGATTTAGCACATAATTCTCTTCCCTCCTGTTTCACAAAACTCAAGTAACATACCAGGCTCCATAGTTGAATTTTGAAATACATGAGCAATGCGTAGGTGGAATTACTGTGAGTTCCATTAAAAGAGAGTAACAATATCCCGTAAAGAATGTAGATTGTTCTTTGCTTGCCAAACTGTACTTGTACATTGATTTAATACTTTCTTTGACTTAGTGACTATGGGAGGAATCTGATGCAGACCACATTTTGTCATTTACATCATGCTGTCAAGTACAGGTTTTTGAAATCCATGCTGTTAGCATTCCTCAGGAAGGGGTAGGTGTGAAATATGTCTAACCCAAATCAAATTCCACGGTTGTAGTCAGTGCTTGGCTGGTCACCTAGGAAACTTTCAATAACGAATTCACTTGGCTTGGTGATAAAGTTTGGTATGATCAGATTTTTCCAGTTTCCTCTAATTTGAAAACGCAGGGCTTGAACAAAAAAATATTCATAACTTAATCTATTCCATAGACAAAAAAATCCTATCTGCTGTCTTCAGTTCTGTTTTAGTCATAGTCTAAGATATGTTCTTTATTCATTCTGTGGTGAGTCCTGTATAATTACTTTAGATTGCATGACCTTTAGGATAAATGATTTTTAAGGTATTGAACCATTATTGCTGTATTTATGTCTGTTGGTGAGTCAGTGTGTCTGTGAACGCATTGCACTGGAATCCTCTGTGGAGGTTCTCTTGCCCTTATGAGATGTACTTATAGGATTTTCTTCTGATTCTTGCATACAAAAGACTGCTAGCACTTAAGTGAGAAAAAGATGGAGCAGTTAATCTTCCAAAACTGTCTTCCCCAAAATTTTTGGGTGTTCAAGTTGAGTTGATTGAAGCATTTCAAGTATTTTCAGGTTGTTCTTTGCTGTGTAATGTATTGCAGAAGTGTCAGTCTGGTTCAGTAGAGCCAGCAGTTAAAAACTTCGCTAGGACTGTTGAGCAAAAGGAGAGAGAAATCTGTGAAATCGTGCATGGTGGGAAGGGCAGGTAGGGATGTTATCTGTAGCTGAAGAACTTGGGCTGTGTCGGATAAAAACTGTAGGAACCCTGCTCAAGGCACAGAAAATTGTGGGTTTTTTTTGAGTAGGTGCCAGGCACATGATCCTGTCAACTGCTTGAAGGTTACATCAGTTCAAGGAGTGACTAGGTAAGAGCAAGGTCACAAAGTGGACTGAGTGTTTTGGAATATACAGAAACCCCATCCAGGAAAACCCATAAACTGAGACTGGTAGAAAAAGCAGAGGAAGCATCACATATGCTTGTCTTATCCTTGCTCTTCCTCAGGTACACTGTTACAGCTGCTGTTCAGGATGCACTAGCCAGACCACTGTCTGGCTTGGTAGGAAATATTCTTGGAAATGACCTGTTGACTAGTGCTGAATCTAAGCCTTATTTCAGTGGAAAAAATATCAGTGGCTCCTGAGACAAGTCTCCATAGTTTGTCTGCTGTGGCTATTTCAGACAAACTCAAATTTCATTAGAACGTCTGGTTTTTATGTTGCTCTGTCTATGCTCCTACAGGTATTTTTGCTTGACTGAGCAGAGGTACATGTGAAGTACCCTGGTACCTGGCTGCAGAGCATCGCATGAGAAACTAGCAAGGTGCATTTCTTCTGCAAGGTGGGAAGCAGATCATCATCATAGAATGGTGAGGGTTGGAAGTGACCTTTAAAGGCCATCTGGTCCAACCTCCCTGCAAGTAGTAGGGACATCTTCAACCAGATCAGGTTGCTCAGAGCCTCATCCAACCTGGCCTTGAATGTTTCCAGGGATGGGGCATCACCGCCTCTCTGGGCAACCTGTGCCAGTGCTTCACCACCCTCACTGTAAAAAATTTCTTTCTTATATCCACTCTGAATTTCCCTCCCTCTATTTTAAAACCATTACCCCTTGTCCTATCACTACATCATCTTGTGTATTAATTTTGCTGGTATAAAATAAAACAAAATAGCAAGCGGTGATTGATTTGAATACACTCAGGGTGACATCTTGGGTGTCTGAGGGTTGCTAAATCTGTGGTGGTGGACAAGGCTGAAGGGTTAATGGGAATGTTCTTCACAGCAGTCACTTCCAGCACGTATTACTGTACTGGTAAAGATAAACCCAGAGGATATTTTTTGGGAAAGTGAAGCAATAACAGGCACTGTGTCTGGAATGCTCATTAGAGCTGATTAATTTTACTGTCTTGTAAGGATTGATCGCATGGGCTCTATTTAGAGGGCAGCTGTTGCTTTAACTTAGACCACATTGGGGAACTGCAGTGGGCTCTGGGATCCAGGCTGGTCTGATTAAATACTTGATGTTGGATAGAGGTACTGTCTTTCTCACGGCTCAGAATTATGTACTTCGATTGTGCAGCGTGTTGTATAGGGTGCTGAATGTTGTTCAGTAGTTTAGTCAGGAAGCTGTTTAGTGGGAATTCATGGCCTCACTTGAACTATGTCAAAAGCTCTGGGATATGAAAAGGAAATTGGTTGCACGGTCGTTTGCCTGCATGCAGTAAGAGGGCAAAATTAGCACTGCTGTAATGTAGAGGCTCAAAAAAAAAAAAAAAAAAAAAAAAAAAAAAAGCCATGCTGCCTGTTGGGGGACTGGTTTCCATGGTTGGGTTTTTTTCACCCTGTTTTCATGAAGAATGAGCCATGTGCTTTTGGGGGAGTTACTGAGGTTGGGTGAAGTTCTCTAGTAGCATCCAGTCCTGTGATAAGAGGTCACAGGATTAGGTCAGACTGAAAGGTAGTAAGTTATTTTTGTTTTGAAGATTCCTTCCTGTCTGGTAGTCATACTAACTTTTTTTTTCACGTATTGAGCTAGTTGTTTACAGAGTAGATAGATCTGTTTGCTTCCTCTTCCTGAGAATAATTTTAGTCCACAGCAGTTCTTGTTTGATAATGTCTCACTCCTATAATATGACAGTGTATTTGCCTCCTGTCTTTGAATGAGATGCAGGCAAGTCATAAAGTCCCCTGATCCAATGTTCAGTGCATTTTTTTGTTATAAACTGTGGCCTGAAAACATATCAATACATGTTCCTTCTTTTTCTTCCTCAGGTAAACTACTAGTTTTTACTGTAGCGACTAAAGAAACCGATGGCTTTCACCGTTTCATGCAAACTGCAAAGCACTTCAACTACACAGTGGAGGTATTGTATGTTTTCATACCAAATATTCATACTATACAGCCTTTGTGAAACAGTGCAATAGTAACTGGAGTTGCGCTAGCTTCCTCGAGTGCCAGGGTGATGTAAAACAATTACAGAGCTCGAGGGCAGGCAGGGCACTTGCATGTGGCCCTGCTGCTGTCCCTGTTGCTTACCTGCTGGTCCCCCTCTGAATGACCACGGGAGAGTGCTGCTTCTGCTGCCTTAGGAACTGTTTTACAGATTAGTAGCTATTGTGTTCAGTGAGCCCAGTCGCTTACAGGTTCTGTCATGATTTATCATACAGCCTTGCTTTTCAGCGTGGCTAATGTTTGTGTGAATACTTCTGGAAGCTGCACTGCACTCAGGGGGCTTTGGATGTCTCCTTCCTCCTTAACCAAGGCTGGATCCCTGCGGGGAAGGAGGGAGAGTCACAACTGAAAGTTTCACTGTGTTTCCCGAGAACCTGTAATTCTTTGAGGACAAAACATCTCTATCATTCTCACCAGTCTTTTCTGCCTTGTTCTACGTCTCCGTGTGTCACGTACTGAGGTTGGCCTCTGTGTGACCTTGGGGAAAATGGGAAGGCACTAACCTTCTGAACTTTCCCCACAAATTGGTTCTGCAAGAAAAAAATCCAGGAATTCAGATGGTGTTATGAAATTTTTCTGCTTACGTACCACAGTGTCTACACTATAAATAGGAAATTATATTTGGATTTCTGAATTTTCACTTTTGTCACTGAACTTCTAAGACCGAGAGAACCTTGCCTAATATGATAATACTTTACTAAAGCACCCAAGAAGCGTGATCTCCAGATGCATCCATCAGCTTTGCAGATTTGTCCAAAACATCATGCCATGTAATTCTTCCAGGTTTTGGAAGTTCCAAAGATGATATGCTCAAAAGCCACAAAAAGTTTAGGAGTGTTTGTTTTTTTCCTGGTTTTGAGATGTAAGTCACTATAGCGCTTGGCTAGGGAGGGATTTTATTTAGCTGCTTTTAGCGGCCAGCTGTATATTCGGGAACCTGTCCTTTCCTTGTATGGAAGTGTTCTGGGGGAATTTCAGAAAGACTGGAGCTTGCAATTTGTATTAATAATACCCTGATCCATCAAGGTCTCTCAGACTTCCTTTTCCCAAAGTGATTCTATTGACTTTGAAAGATCTCCTTCAGAATGTTTTTGTAATACAAATTTTGAAACAATTATTCACTTTTTTTTTTCCCCTGAAGAAGACACGTTTGAATAAATGGTGGCAGCAGGCAATTGCTCAATTCTTATTTGGTTAAGAAATGTGTGTCTCATGTTTTTATAGTGATGTCATTGTGCTGAATGCTGCTTCAGACATGGAAAACTTATGATGCTGGAAATGCTGGCTTGTTATGCTTTGATGTGTTGCTTCTGCTTTAACATCTGTTTTCAATAAGGGTCTGCTTTAAAAAGCCTCTTGGTTTTGGGTACTAGCAGAAAGTGCTTTTTTTTTTTTTTTTTTTTTTTTTTTTTTTTTTTTCTTTCTTATTCCAGGTACTTGGAAAAGGCGAAGAGTGGAAAGGTGGTGAGCTGCCTAACTCTATTGGTGGAGGGCAGAAGGTTCGACTGCTGAAAGAAGGCATAGGACGCTATGCTGATCAGGAGGACTTGGTTGTAATGTTTGTTGAATGGTGAGCAAACCTGGCTTGTTGCCTTTACATTTTAGTCTGAGTAGACATGCAAAAGTAGCTGCTCTGACATGCTGAAAGTTGCATGCTGCTTTTTCCCCTTGCTGTTTATTTGAGAGAGTTGCTTCCATTTTTCTCCATTCATAAAAATAGTAGATTACTCTTGGAACAATCGTTACTTTTTAAACAGATTTACAGATGTAAGAGTTGTTCATAGTTCTGCTGCCTCAAGGGGGTAAAAAAATGTTATTGGGAGCTGACAGGCTTTTAGGGAAGCATTCGTCCTCTCCCTGTTCAGCTGCGGTGAGGGCAGAACGTGGCTGTGGGCTGGGAGTGTGGAATGATGGGGGAGCAAAAGCAGCTCCAGAAATAAAGTGGCCAGTAGAGACCAGGGCATGATCTTGTTTCATGAAGTAACAGTGATATGGAGGAAGCTGGAAAATGGGCCCCTGAGGAAAGCACTTAACAGGAGAACTTCTTTTATGTGTTGGAGAACTGAAACAAGAGGCTTAGTGCCAGATACACCTCTGATGCCTGTGGTGTCTGTGCAATGGAAGGATGGAGAGACAGTGCTGCTGCAGGTGCCAGGTTGTAAACTCATAGCACAGCTATGCTTGAACATCCTCACTGGAGGCTAGATAGGTTTCTCCCTGTCACAGAGAAAAGGGAGCTCAGACATATTCAAATCTCACTTTTTTCCATTGCTTCCCTTTGCTTTTTTTCCCCTCCTCCTATTCTTTTGCTCCTGTGACAAGAGCATGATGAGAGCAGCTAAGAATCCAGCTCACAGCAGCTGCCAAGCTCTTTCATGCCAGAATTAACCAGAGCAGGCTCACAGTTCTAAGAGTCCCTGCAAGGAAGGTACAGGACCAAGTCCCAAATCAGGGACGTGAAGCCTTGATTGAAGACAGGCAGCCGTGGGGAGGCAGCTGAGTGCAAGCTTGGAGAGGTTCGTGCATGGGTTCATGCTGCTGTTATTGAGTCATGTTGGAATGTCCACTCCAGAATTTTCTTTCCTCTTTTAACCAGCTTTTAAAATTCATTTATTTTTAAAAATTTGATAACTGAAGAATTTTAGGGACCCTTTTTCAAGTTAGAGATTCAGCAGGATTTGTACAGCAGACATCACAAGAGAGAAAGTGGTCTGTCAGTGGTATTTACTGGAAAGTTCCTTTGTTTTGCATAAGTTAAGAGTTTGGGAACATTGGAGTTGCCTGCTAAACTGGTAGTAAATTTAAAGATGCTACTCGGTTTTCTTTTTTTAATTTTACCTCTTGTGATAAGTAGAAGATATAGATAGAAAGCCAATGTCTAAATCATCTTAACAAAGTTATGAACAAGCTTTGTAAGGGAAACTTATTACATGGAATATTTTCTTTGTATGCTTAATTGACAGTAAAAGTAACAGAGTTTGGAAGTACACAGTTTTTCTCATTGACTTGATCAGTTTTGCATTCGGTAAGTGGAAAAAGTATCTTTCTGAAAGTAAATTGGTTACATGTTTGTTCATAGTGTTCTACTGATCATGCAATAACTGAAATGTTTTAAAATTAATTTTGAAGATTTTGTTCTTTACTAAATACTCAAATGAATGGAATGTTTCCCAAATATTTGCTACTTACATTGAATGTCTTTTGTTTTCAAATTTACATCCCGATTCATCACTATTTTCTCTTTATGTGGTAAAATATGCAAATTTGTTATCAGATTTGGGTATAATTCAAATTCTTCTCCAACATAACTTATTATCTTGGGGCAGACTGTCTGCTGGCATGTATGAGAGAGTACAGAAGACCATGTGTGTTGAAGTGGAGATACCATAATCTTTCTTGCCATGAAAAATCATAAGATTTAAGGCCTCCCAGGTTTTTGAGGTCCATAATCCCAAGTACATGTTGATTTAAAGCCCATGAAAATGATTCCAAATAGAAGAAGAAAAAACAGTTTGCTGATTCTAGCCTAATGTTTTACATCTAATGAGGTTTTAATTTCCAGGAATCTCGGTTTGCAATTTAAATATTAATCAATGTAGCAGTAAGTTTGGGAAGGATGAATATAGTGAACTTCCTTTATTTTTCAAGTGTTTTTCATTGTGTTCATTGTGAAGCATTTTGAATATTAATCTTGGTGGGGGAAAGGAAATGTCTGGTTTACTTACTGTAACTAGGCAAATCACTTCTAGTGAACTGTTTATTTAAACTTAGCTTCTTGTCTCTTTTTTTTTTTTGAGCAGTTTTTTTATATGGCTCACAATTCTGGAAATACTTTGAACAACTTCTGTGGACAGCTTGTGTCTAGGTGCAGATAGCAAATGCTTTACCTGCAGACGGAACACTGTTTAAATTGGGCTTGTTTTTGCAAGAGCTAACCTCTGGTTTACTTTGGACCATTTCAGATTGAACTGGCTAATGGCCAGTGTAGACTGGATAAAATGGTTGATGCTGTGACTGCTCATCCAGAACTCCCACAGACATCTATTTGTATCGTGGAAGACTTTTGCAACCTTTCAGTTTGTTGTTGTGGTATTTTTTGGTGGTGGTTTTTTTTTTTTTTTCCTTTTAAAACGTTTGTCAGAAATTGAGGGATAATTATGGTTTTTTACATATCTCAAAGTAGTTGAAGTGTGATCCTGGTGGGGACACAGTGTAAATGACAAAATGGCTGTGTGGCTGAACAGTAACTTAAATAGGCTGAAATATGGGCCCTGAGATGCTGATTGCTAGTAAACTCTCTCTTGTTTGTATTTTAAACTTTTACTCTGCAGCTCAAATATTAAGATGTTCTTGTTATTACAAAAATCGTGGATGCAAAAGTTGCCTGTTCAATTCTAGAGCACCTGAGCCACTGTCACAGTTTCCCTGTGTTGCTGGGAGCACTGGATGCACAGCTGGGGTGCTTTCCTGCAGCAAAAGAGGAGGAGCAGTGGGTGAATTCCAGCCCCAAGCAACTGCCATGTGGAGCTTCAGGAAATGGGATTGGAGTTGTTGAAACTTTCTGGGGTGGTTTTTTTTTGTGTATTTTTTTTCTTCTTACTTTCTACTTAATCGGAAGGATTTGTGAAGAATAACTAAAAGAGAATCTTAAATGTTCCAGCTTGCCAGGGCAGCCTGCTTTTTTTCTGGATATATCCACACTCTTTCTCCCCTGTCAAATTTTGAAGCCCTGTTTAAAGTAAGTCTCATGCATCACCCATAACAACAGTATAAACTCTCAAGGATGGTCCTGAGGCCTGTTCTGTGATGGTCCTAGTGGTGTGGACCTGCGGTGAATCCTCCCTTACAGGAGGAGTTTTGGGTTAAATAGGCTGAACGTAATGTGACGTAGCAGGTAAGCAAGTTGAGTGATGAATTTATAGGTTTTAGTTTGACTCCAGAAGCTTTCCTGTTGGTGGAGAGAAGAGCAGGAGCCTCCCTGATGGAGAGATTGGCAGCAAGGGGCAGAAGGCTGGTGGAGATCCTGCCAGGGAAGAGGTGTGGCGGCAATAAGTCACCTCTTGATAAAAGAGGGCCATGAATATTAGTGGAAAATGTGGATCCATGCTGGATTCATACTCCTGCATAATATCCATTAGTGTGTGAAGTTTACAATAACTGGTAATGCAGTTTAGCAGCTCTGTACTGTGCTTTGTATTACAAACTGTGCTGTATTAAGTAGCATATCCCTTTCACAAGCAGAGCCTGTGGCTAGCCCAGCGTGTTGCTTAACTTTGGCTTTCTTTTCCAGAATGACAGTCCTTGGAAGCAATGTTCCAGGGGTGTTTGGTTCCTTCCTGCAGCTGTAAGTCATTGCAGCAGCAGCACTAACCTGATCAAAGAGGAGAGGCACAGCCTGCCATAAGCTATTAAGTTAAAGCCTCAGACAAATCTCTGTTTTCGTCTGACTTCTACTTGTCTCCTGTTTCTTGCTTGTTCTTCAGGCTCTTTCTGGCTTTGAATAGGACTACACCAATTGAATGGAAAAGGGAGGGAAGCGTATTCCTGTATATTTGGGCAGAAACAGGCAATTTTGTAAAAGTGGGGAAGCTTCAAAATGTATAATATTTTTTTCATACATTCTCCTGCCAAAGCTACAGAAAAACAAAACAGTGAGAGTTTTCGGAAACCCACTTACTTTATATAGACTACATAACACCCTTCCTCTCCAGAGTTCATACTTTGTTCTGCAGTGGAAATCTTCATCTCAGAATCTCGTTTGCATTTGTAAGCCAGCTATTTTTTCCATTCTCTCAAGCCAATTGCATTAAATCCCCTTTGAAGAAAGGACATTTAAAATAATTTCAGAATTGTAATAAAGAAGTACCAGAAGTCAGTAATGGTTGATCTGTTGGCACTATTGCTGAGTAACACATATTAATGCAGAAAGTTCTGTGTACTGTAGGTGAGGTACTGCTGTTCTTCTTAGCCCAGCTAAAAGACTTTGCAAGAACAAAATCTTGGTCAAGGTTAGACCTTTTGATTTTTGGTAGCTGTACCATTCCTTTGCTCTATGTCAGGGCTGATGATTTTCAGTTACTAAGGCAGATGTATGGAATAAGAATATACCTGCGTTGAAATGTGAGGTTGAGATGCTGCCATTAAATCCAAATATTCTGCTTCTTTGGCCAGAGATTAATCTATGACATGATTCCAATATTACCGTGTCATGGTTTCATGCTGTGTAAAATTAACCTTGAAGTGGTTTGCACATTAATGCTTTTCTATGTAGATCTCAAGTGCAAACAAAGGAACCGTATATTCTGAATAATATAATCATTTATACATAATTTGAGGTTTTGGTTGGTGGTGGTTTTTTTGTTTGTTTGGGTATTTTTGTTTGTTTGATTTTTTTGTTTGTTTGGGTTTTTTTTTTGTTTTGTTTCCCCAGAGGCATTGATTTCGTTACGGTTCAACAACAAGAAACCACCAGGCTGGTGATACTACATTCTTACATCACCTCTGCCAAACCCATGCATGTTTGTTTCTGTTTTGGGGTAGTGCTGACTTTTGACTGAGGGTAACTGCTGTTTTTAGGGATCAGCCCTCCACCTTTAGGTCTTTGTCCTCAATAGGAGTTAGGAGTCAAATCTGATGACCGCATAAAGGCAGGTGGAGTTTTTCATAAATGGAAATTGTGAAGTTTAGAGCCTTCTGAAGTCTTCAGCACATTAAAGAGGTTGATGGGGGAATCTATATATTGTCAGGATAAAACACAGTTTCAATTTATAGGCAACTAGACTTTATTGAGAAATATTGAAGTATATTTGAAGTCTTCTTGATAAGACTTCTCAGAAGAAAGTCAGTGCTGTTGTGTTTTGGTACAAGATTGTCTAGAGTTTCCCAGTAAGAGTTACCTAAATAATCTTTCAGTCCTACTCTTTCATCTGCTAAATTTTGATTTTTGTTGTTATTCTTCAACACATACAGTTTTCTAAAGGGGAAAAAATACATTTTCTTACTCAAAATACATGAAATGTCAAAATCAATTTCAGGTAGAAAAAATCTGAAGGAAAAGGAATGTCCAAAATGTGGAAGGTTAAAAAAAGAATGTAAATAAAAAGGAAAACTGTATTGGATAAATAGTATTAATTGAAGTTTTTCTTCTAGATTGGTATAGGATTTTTACACGGTGGTAAAACATGATTTAATGAATAATTTTTCAGAATAAAAGGACTCTATGATTTTTAGAATTTGAATAGTCCAAACACTTGTTCGTTTGAACACGAAGCATTAAAATTAAACTAATCTAATGGATATCTTTTCTTTATTTTTAGCTATGATGTCATCTTTGCGGGGGGCCCTGAAGAACTGCTAGAGAAATTTCAGGAAGCTAATCATAAAGTGGTGTTTGCAGCAGATGGACTAATTTGGCCGGATAAAAGGCTAGCTGACAGGTATCCTGTTGTCCGGAGTGGAAAACGATTTCTGAACTCAGGAGGCAAGTGTGATTCTTGAACATATTAAACTCTTGAACTTGAACGTGACTCACTTCTGTTATCTGTTTTATGTATTTGTACGTGGAACTGTTCGTGAATTCCCCAAGTATAAAATCAAGGGCTGGATTTGCTCTCCTCCTCTTCCCTTCTACTTGAATAGCTCCTCTTCTCTGCCCGAGAATAGTTTTCATTCAAACTTATGTAGTGTTTGTTGGCAATAACATGTAAAAAGCAGGTAAATAAAGTAACAGCCTAGCAAGCAACTCTGCCTTGCAGTGAAATGTTGTGCAAGGATGACCTAGTTGCCACCAATTGAATCTACTTCAGAAACAATCTAATGTACAAGCCCAGTCAAAGCTACACATGCTATTTATAGGCACAATTCCTTTGCACAGAGCAAAGGAATGTCACTCACACAGAGTGACAGAATTTCCTGACTTGGCTACCTTGTTCTCGGGGATCTCTGCATACAGTGTAGATGTGCTGGTAGCTGTGCCTTGGCCCGTCAGTATGGCTTAGGCAGTTCATTCCAAGAGAAGTGCGCGTTACTCCTGTTAATCTCCATAACGTGCTAATTCTGGAGTCCTCCTTTAAGTGACAGCTTTGGTAATAATTTTGCAATTGATTAATACATGCACTGCTACTGTGACTTCTCCTGGGTACATGGTGGTGGGCAGCATGTAGATCTGGGAGTGTCCCCATTCCTTTCCCTCCCTTTTTTACCTCACCTGTCTGCCTCATCTCTTTTTTGTTTTGGCTTAAACATAACGTATGTTGGTTTTGAGTTGAATTCTCTTTGTAGTTCTGGCAGTATTAGATTCAGACTTGTCTGCCAGCAAGAAGTGATTGATGAAAATGAAACTTATTCCACAGGTGGTTGTCTTGGGAACAGTAGTAGTCCAACATCATACTTTGGAGTTCTCGGGACCATCCTAAACAGATCTCTGTTTCCTATTTTTTTCCCTTAAAGTTGCATTAGTATAAAAATAGCCCTTAATTATGAACTCCTTAAAATACAGCTGGTACGTATCACAGGAAGAAAACTGGATTTTGTGCCATGTTGTATGAATTTCATGCTCTTCCTTTGCTGGCACCGAACAATTAGAATGAAGTCCCTGACTGGTGGTCAGCATTGGCAGAGTAGTGCTTTTTTATGGAAATAACTTATGTGTGTGTGATGTTGCAGGATTTATTGGTTATGCTCCATATATAAATCGTATTGTGCAGCAATGGAATCTGCAGGATAATGATGATGACCAGCTGTTTTACACCAAAATCTATGTTGACCCATTGGCAAGGGTAGGTAGTGGCTGGCTTTCTCATTTCTTTCTGCTTGAAATAACATGCTGCTCCTCATAAAACATGAGGAGATAAAAATAAAAGGAATGCTGTCTCTTTATTCCTGAGTGCCATGTTGATGGTTGTGTTTGTTCTCTGGAGGTTCCTGCTGTCGGAGTGATGAACAGGCTTCCAAAGGGTCATGACTTGATACATCATTTCAGGCTGTCTGCAGATCCAGGCAGGTTGTGCTTCGTTGTTAGAAATAATAGCTCTGAGATATATGATTGGACACATTCATCTCAGTGAGGATGCCGTGTATTTGGCAGTTTGACGGCCAGAGACTGTGGCATTTTTCCAGAGTGTCACTGAACTACTTGCTGATCCAGTGTTTTATATTTTGGCGTGCTGCCATTTCAGATCCTGCCTGCAGCTGCCTCTCACTCTTCAGCTTTTTGTGCAGATATGTTCAATAAAGCTGCATCGTAAATTTTTGGTGAAGACCTCTCTGTGCCCTAGCTTAACGAAGTTCCCTGCTGAGTAGCATTAAAGCATGATAGATGTCAGAAGCATAGCCCTGATGCTGGAAAAAGAGAGCTAAGCAAAGTTAACAGTGTACTGATGCAAGAAGACTTTTAGAAGCTGATATTGCAGAATTTTGAGGTTGATTTTGAGCATTTGTGTGCTTAAGACAGATGTGAAGTTTCTGAAATACATAATGTTTTGCTATTAAGTTATGCCTGAAACATCAGGCATGTGTAGATACAGGTACAGAAATAGAATAGAATAGGATATTTCAGTTGGAAGGAACCTACAATGATAATCTAGTCCAACTGCCTGACCAATACAGGGTGACCAAAATTTAAAGCATGGTATTAAGGTCATTGTCCAAATACCTCTTAAGCACTTGACAGACTTGGGGCATCAACTGCCTCTCTAGGAAGCCTGTTCCAGTGTTTGACTGACCTGTCAGTAATGAAATGCTTCCTAGTGTCCAGTCTAAACTGGTGCAACTTTGAATCATTCCCACACATTTTATCACCGAATCCCAGGGAGAAGAGATCAGCACGTCCCTCAGCATTTCCCCTCCTCAGGAAGCTGTCAAGAGCAATGAGGTTGCCCCTCATCCTCCTTTGCTCCAAACCAGACAAACCCAGAGTCCTTAGCTGCTCCTCATGGGACATCTCTTCAAGCCCTTAATGTTTGAATGGATTTTATGGAAGTGAAGTCAGATGCTAGATAAGCAATTGAGAGGACAGGGTGTAGAGATACTAAAGCTGAGTCTGCACCAACGTCAGTAGTAATATAATTAGCTGTCTAAACAGACTGTCTTCTAGACAAAAAAATGTGTACCTCTGCACTGTGCTCTACTGCACTGTGATTCAGAACGCCTCTGTGGCGCTTAGCTGGGGATACTGTATTATACATTAGCACTCGTCTTCTGTATGGTAGTGTCCAATATTGTAGAATATGTAAAAAAGTCTCGGAAGACTAAAACAGAGTATGTTATCCGTATAAGAATTTTTCAGTGCGTTTTGAAGGTTATATACTTTGATCAATATGTTAAAACTTCAAAACAAAGCGCTTTAAATAAGAATCTAAGTAGAATTAGTAATACAGTATTAAGAACATGTTTTAAAACCAGAAAGTATTAAAACCAATACTGTCTATTCTAGTATGATACTTAGATTTGGCTTTTGTATTTTCAAGACTGTGAAACACAATATATTTTGTTGCTTGGCCAAGAGTTGTTGGGGGTTTTTTTTTGTTTTTTTTTTTGGGTTTTTTTTTTTTTTTTAAGATAAGACACAAATTTTCTTTGGCTTATACTGCCAAAATGAAGTTTCTTTGGAGAGTTATGACCTTTATCCTTCAAGTTTAAAAAAAAGTTTTTGCATATATAAAAATGATTACTATACAGCTGCACAATTTAGGAATATAGAAAGACTGAACAGTATAAAATTAAGAATTATATCTAAGAGCTGAATACATAGAGTAGTTTTGGCTGATTACTTGCTGCCACGGTAGTGTAACTGTAACATTACTGTGAAAACATTGGCTCTTAGAACGCCTCAACATCTTTGCTACTTTTATTTCAGGAACGCATTAACATTACTTTGGACCACAAATGTACAATTTTCCAGACTCTTAATGGAGCTGTTGGTAAGTATATGATTTGCACATTGTGTGTTTTATTAACTGTTATTAACACTTTCTTTGCTTAACTGTGACTATCATTCCCTAAACACACGCTTGTTTTGAAGAAATATTTGGATGAGTAAACCTCATTACCAAATTAGTTACAGGTCTTTTGGGTTTAATATTAATTGATTTCTCCCATTGATAAAATATTTTATTTAAAATAGAAAAAATAGTTTTCAATAAATTAAGTTAGCAACAGATACAAATTTAAGAACCATTTTTCCATCTGCCTTTCACAAAATTAGTTACAGGGGTAAGATTGGTAATTAAAATAGCATTTTAGGTATTCTTAAGCAAATGGCTATACCTAATGAAATGGAATATGGAATAATGTGGAATTTCCTTTAATTATAATGAATTTAAATTGAAAAATGGTGCAGACTCCCTTTCTTAGACACTCTAATTACAGAGCAACTTTTTATAGTCAGATCGTATCTGAAATAACTGTGATTTCTCTATAAATAGCATTTGCACAAAATTAGTTTCATTTTTAAAGAAGATTTTATTCAAATATTGAAGGCTGCTGGCAAATTCTGAAGTTTGATGTAACCTTATGGAGCCTAAAGAGCTTAAATTCGAGATCTAGTTAAAAAAAAAAAGAACAAAAACTTCCAAATAAGTAATGTTGACAATGATAGCAACAGCAGGCTATATTGTATCAGCAAGAAATTAAAGAACTATGAAATTTTAGCTTTTATTTATAAACTGTTATTACTATATGATCTTTGTTAATTTTCAGATGAAGTCCTTTTGAAATTTGAAGAAGGAAAAGTAAGAGCAAGAAATTCAGTGTATGACACATTACCCATCACTATTCATGGAAATGGTCCAACTAAAGTGAGTGACAGTTTGTTTTTATTTTTGTGCAAAGATTACAATTTTAATAGAGGCAAAAACAATAGTGGAAGAGTCTGAAACAGTCATAGCACTCCACGACTGCTCGTTTCCAATTAATAATAATTGCAAGGATAAAAAAATCCATTCTAATAGCTCTCCATGTTACTCTGCTATCACTGTAACTTGATACCGCTGCTGAAACAACTCATTCTGCTCCCAAATTCATTGCAGCACGGGATATTAGAAGCGAGTAAGCTTATGTTAATTTGCTCACTATCACAAAACAATTCTTGAAGCTAGTGAAGGGTGTATGGTTATTAAACAGTAATCAGAAGAAAAGGTTTTCAGGGGGAGAAAAGTCTGAGTCACAGGCTGGGCTACAAAACGGTAACACATCTGATCCTACTGCAGACCTTGGTGTGTGTTTGTATACACATATAAATAAAAAAAAATGTATATAGGCAAAAATACATATACGTATGTGTGTGGAAGGATGCATATATACACACATGCAGCTGGCTTTTGTTGTGTCTTCAGCATCATTGATCACTGCCTGCAATGTACACATGGCTCATGAGCTTTGGTTTCATAGTAGAACACTGTCTGCCCTGTGAAGTAGCTGTTTTGGCAGCTTTTGTCCATGTGTAAGGATTCAGTGGTCCAGAGGACCTGGCACAGTTTCTCTGGGAGAAATGGCTGTTTTGGTCATATGGCAGTTGCATTTTTTTTTTTTTGCTACGTGGCAAAGAAACCTAAGGGTGTATCATTTCTAATAGCCTCTGTTGGCTGAAGGATTGGGCATGGCTACTTTTTAAGTTCTCCTAAATATATGTTCCTTCCTGTAGCTCCTTGTTTTCAGAAAAGCCTCCTGGAAGAATATAATAAAGCTTGAAACTCATTAATATCCCAGTGACTGCTGCTTCTTAGTTTTTGCACTGTATTTCATCTTTGGAATTAGTGAATATAGTGATGCTGTTACCTGTTTGGCTTATAACTACTCAGTAGTGGTGAAATATATGACTCATTTCTTAATGTTGCTACAGCTATTTTTGCCTCAATTAAATCCTCAAGCTATCTACCATCGCTGGCTTTGCTGACACTGTGCCAATGAAAAGAAAGGTACTTCATTTCACAGTCGGGCAACAACTTTTAAGTTGGAATTCCCTATGCTAATTCACAAGTTATGCTACGTTAAACAAAACTCAATCTCTGCATGTAGTCATGTAGTTTTAAAAAAAAGAGGAAACTCTTGCTCTGTATCACTTTGTCAATGTGATTAGATTCTTGTGTTTTAAACATAGAATACAAGAGAACAATAATATAATGGGATTGGAAAAAGTTTTCACTGTTAGTAAATAAACTGTCATGAAAGTAATTCCCAGAATTAACTCCAAATAGTAAGATATTTTTGTTTATAAGAACATCCTGTTTTGTATTTAATCTCTTAAATTTTTAGATTAGTAAATAGCATCAGTGAGAGACACTTCTTTGAAATGGATACTAAATTATCCTGACATCCTAACATGTGATTTTTATTTTTTTTCTCAAGTGCAATAGTTTTTTTTTGTGAAATACCAATTTTTGTAGACTTTATTGTGTATCTCTGAGATTAAGTTCAATCAATTCTATTTATAATCTGTCTGGAATGATTTTCAATATACATAAACAAACGTCCAAAATATGATGAAGTGCAGATTGAGTATTGGGCTGGAGTGCCTCTGCTATGCAAAATTATATTCTGTCCTTCCAGTTTTTGATGAGGGCAGTGGAGCCAGAATGAATCGTAGCCTTCCCTCAGGCAGACTTTCCCTGCTGTAAGAGATCCTTTAACCATTGCAAATGGCAGTAGAGAGGAGTGAGGTTCTGCACAAACTTCCCATGGAATTCAGGAGGACAGGGCAGCCCAGGCAGCCCATTGATAGAAAAAATACGTATTTTGTTAAGTGCCAATTCAAAATGTGTTAAAAAGCTAGATGCTGCTTTAAAACATATTCCACTGGCTGGCTTCTGAATCTTGGCATAGATTGTCAAAGATACATTGTCTGGGCACCTACCTTCTACATTTTCTGTGTGTTTTTCATATGGTTACTCTGTGTTTTGTGTAAAATGTTGATGATTCTCAAATTTGGGAAAAGAATGAAACTATAATAATATAAAGCCTAGCAGCTTTTGAGAGCTGAATGATCTATAGTCTGTGTCTTGGAAGTCATACAAGCATTTAGTTAATAGTTGTTATGCTTGCAACAACTTTTTCGTTTAACTGAAGCAATAAATGTAGATGCTAGGAGAATATAATCTCTGGTTTGTAAATGAAAAGAAGAAAAGGCTTTTGCAAGCTATTTTTGTATGTTTGAGTTTGTGGTTTTTTAAATCTTAAATAAAAAAAAAAAAGTCAATTGCCTTTAGATATAAGGGATTCAATGAGTAAGCTTGAATTCTTTAAAAGGTACACATCACCATTTACATGCATGTTTCGTTAATCTGACTTGTTCATTTGTTTACCAGATTCACTTGAATTATTTGGGAAACTATATCCCCAGTGCTTGGACACAGGAAACCGGTTGCAGTGTTTGTGATTTAGACTTACTAGACTTGTCAACGATAACGGTAAGAATACTTTTCAGGAGAACAAAACCCTTTTGAATGTATTTGATAGGTCTATAGTAATTTCTGAGGCAAAGTGGCTCAGTATGCCATATTATGTTCTGTAGACACTTCAGGGTTTTTTTTCTCATATATGAAACTGTAAAGATAGAATTTTAATTTACTGGAAATATCAATACTTTTAGAAATGTTTTTATGCATGCATCTTGATACAGATTTCCCCAGTATTACTGAAGACTATCCCATCCCCTAAAGCCTCTAGATCCTTACCTCTGTTCATTGAGGGTGAATGAATGATTTTTGAATCATGCAAGATTCAAATGAATAATTAGAATTTTGGGGAGGTAGAAAAACTTTTCAGGTATTTCAAATTTGTAGATGCAGACCTACAAAAAACTTGAATGTGCATCATTTTAATAATTTCTGTTACAAATAGAGGTTAACAGTTAACTGTAACATGGTTACTGTTACTATTTTCTGAGAGAGAGAAATAGTCAAAACTGCTTCACTTTGTAAAGGATGATACAAGTGTATGTATTGTATGTGCAAACATGTATCTGTAGAATAAATCTGATGTAACTGAGATCGGATATCAGTTCAGTCTTTAGAATTCTTGTAGGACAAACACACATGTACACGTGTGTGTATATCATATATTTGGGAACTTATTTTGGCTCTTTGGCTCCAAGCATGGCATCTTTCCTATCTTTACAATTATTTCAGCTTGTACTCACTAAACTTTAGATAAATAGTAAGTTCTACCATGTGGAAATATAAGGCTTGTACTTAAAAGAACATTCTGATTATTCTTAACAGGATGTTTCCAGCAGTTATTTCGTTTCTGTTCTGTATTGAAGGTTTGAATGAGAACAGCTCTTAGAGGGTCATGTTGAGGATAGAATGAAAGAAGTATATAGGCCTGTTATATTTGTAATGAAAGTGAAAGAATTTCTGGACAATAAGCAGCCTGTGGACTAGAATAGAAATTTTAAAAGCTATTGCTGGAATTGTAATAACTTTCAAATTCTTTTAATATCTTTTTATTTTAATTTTGTTTTGAAAATACAACATTTGAATGGTATTCTACTGAAATAGTGTTTGCACTCTCAACTTAAAGTTTACCTGAAGAAAAGAAGTTGTGTAAATTTTTTTTCCTAATGATGTTGGCAATTAAAACGTGGTTAGGGAACAGTTGAATCTTAAAGCCAGTAATGGGGAGTAACTTTCAATAATTTACTGGATAGTTTCCTAGTTTGTGTATGTCTACTTGGAACATGTCTTCCTTACAGTAATTTGTTCTTTGGACCTCGTACCTCACTCACTCTGCCAGCAGAAATAACTAGACTTTTCCTTGGCCTCAGTGGAAGTGTTTACTTCGGGCATTTCTGACTATAAGTAGTATTTCATTTTCTGAACACGCTTTCTGTTCTGGCCTTGCCAGTTGCTACTTAGCAAGAAATCTTCAGTGCAAAGAGAAATACCAACTCTGTGCCTCTAATCATTCTTCTCATATTGTTTTATTTTACTTTCTGCATTGATGCACTCATGTCTTCTGAGGATTTTTCTTGTTCTTCTCATAAGCAAGTAGAGAATGAGTTACCAACTGTGTTTTGAGCTTTGAGTTCCTTTAGATGAATTCTGGCATGACATGATGAATTCTGGTCCTTATTCATAGAATTCATAGAATCACATGGTTGGATGGGACTTATAAGATCATCTAGTCCAACCGTCTTCCCACTACCATTGCTGCCACAGCTACTAAACCATATCTTGTAGCTCCTCATCAAGCCGCCTCTTGAACACTGCCAGGGACGGCGACTCCACCACCTCCCTGGGCAGGCCATTCCAGTGCCTGACCACTCTTTGGGAGAAAAAGTTTTTCCTCA
>JAAGAY010058621.1:0-28191 GCA_011801015.1 Ardeotis arabs
AAAAAAAAAAAAAAAAAAGAGTCTTATTTTCAATGTACTCCCAGGCAGATTTGGCTCACAGATTCCCACCCTGCAGGGGTGTGATTTCTAAATTTTTTTCCTGCCTAAACCACGGTGATTCTAGAAATTTATGAGAAATTATACTTTATAAATGTAACTTATTTTACTCTTATATTTAAATGAAAATAGATAAGATTGAAAGACAGATGATAGTCTTGCTGAAATTTCTGGTTTTGGTAGAAAATCCTTTCATTTTTTCTTGCAGTTAGCCCTACTTGTGAATACACGCTCAGCTAGTTTTGTACACTCTTGACATGGATATACACATTTGCACAGGTACACTAACAAGGTCAGCAGGCACCAAATGTATAAAAGACAAGAAAATATTATGAACAAAATCCTCTTTCGAAGATGATCTCCTTCATTGTTAAATACATAACATTTAATAGCCAATTTTGCTCAGCTGTATTATGAATTTGCTTATTTTATTTGACTCTTCATGGTCTTCTATTGGTCCAAATAAGAGCTTCCCAGATATTTGAATCCTTACAGCACCGCATTTTAAGTACTTTCCATGCTAAGTGAAGTAATGAAAACAACAGAAGAAAATTATCTTCTTTTAGCTTGAGTCCATCTAGCACTATGTGAGGAAGAACTCAGATTTCAGAGTAAGAACAATTTTTGCTCAAGAAGGATTGTTTAATCCATATGGTTTTTAGCACCCTCTGAGTGGTTGCAGTGCAGTTGTTTATTACTAACCATTCAAGATCCATGTTTAGACCCATGAATCCCAGCTAATTAATTAATTTGTGGCACACCCAGTGAGGTTCAGCTGGCATCGGTATGTCCTCTCAGTTCTCATTTGCTCTCCGCTCACTGGAGAAGAAAGCAGAGACACAACTGCCTTCCTACATATTCTGACCAGCTGAGGTACAACCTTGCTTGTAGGACTCCAGACAGTACATACCATACCAGTGGCTTATACATACCACTGAGGCCGCTTGCCCCTTTCTAGTGATCCCTGAAGGAAAGAGATTTGGGAGGAAAGGGGTGCTGGGGACCTTAGTAACCTGTAGCCACCCGTGCCTAGCCAAACTCCTTTCTCCTCCAGCTTGGCATTGACAGTACCTCCTTTATTCCCTAAATCTCCTCCTTCAACTCCAGCACTGCCCAATGAAACAATAATTCTTCGGATAAAATTATTAAAAGTTTGCATCTGAAGCTATTAGGCAAAAAGTTGATTCCTTTAGTGTAAATCGGCTGTAATGTAGACAGCTGTTTCAGGCTCCAGAAATGAGTGAAGACCTCTCCCACCCCAGCTCTTCCAGCACAGTTTTACTGGTGCTATCCTGATGGCAGCTGAGCAGGGCGAGGCAGGGGTTTCACTGAGCACCTCAAGGAAGCTAAAAGAAGGAGACAAGGTCAAGCCTTAATTTCCCCAGATCTTTTGGTTCCTTTGCTATTACTGGGCCTTAGCAACTCTCCATTGTCTTATCATCACACTACTCAAGAAGACACAGTAAGATCAAAATAAATGCATTAAAATGTATATAAGCTGGAAAAAAATATTATGCTGAATGATCACTGGAAAAATGGCACCAATACATGCCACATAGTGCCATGGATGCTGACATTAAAGCAATCGTCTCTATAGAGACAATGCAGCTCTGATAGAGATTATTTTTTCCACTCAGTCTGTATTTTCAGAAAGGTAGTTGTTCCCATATCTAACCTCTGAGATTCTTAATAAGAAGGTAATAGGAAAAAAAAAACCAAACCAAAATGCTTTGTAAAAATCCTGGCATATCTATTTTGCAATTTTTAAATTGAAATTATAGAATTTTAAAGAATTTTGCATTAAATCGGTTGTTGGGTAGCTATAGTAGTCACAGTTCACCACAGAAGATAAATGTCAAATGGTTTAAGAACCAATTCCTTCTTTAAGTCTGAAGCTAAATGGATCCAAGTTCAGATTTCGTTTGTGAATTAATTAATTCCAGAGGATGCAACTATATTTAACTGTTACTGCAGTCACTGACATATATGGGAAGTATTTCTTTCAGTAAGAAATAGTTTAGCAGGTCAGCCAGTGAATCAGCAAGCTTGTGAAAAGCCAGAACTGATGAAAGCTGCTGTGATATTTAAAAAAGAAAAAGTCAGGTAAGTAATTCCTTGCACTTCATTCTGCCACTGAATTAATTATGTGGAAAAGGAGAAGTTGTCCCTGACTGTCTTCATTCCTTATCCTGAACCTGGGACCAAATGTAGTGGGTGAATCCTGTTGTGTTTTCTGACCCGAGTCCCACAGATTTTTGGAACATGAGATGTTCCTCTGCTCTACCAAGAAACTTAAATGACTGCTTTGCTTAATACAAGGTTGCATGCAACCTGATTTGTTGTTCAGGATTTTTTTATTCAGGCTTCAGTTTTGCTCAGTCCTACTCCTTCACAAAGCAGTGAGGCAGCTAATTAATCCCTGCCTTAGCCACAGTACTGTTGTCATTTTGCCCATGTTTCTTGCCACAATGCAAAAGAGGACTCCATAAGCAATGAGATACAAAGTTATTTATTTATCTCTAAAAACTGTCACCAAAAATAGGGAATATTGGCATGTATAGCATACATTTATGGATTATGTTATAGTCATCTACAATAAAATCAAGCTTGCTTTTAAAATGTCATGAAAACCTCCTATCAAACTTTCTTTTATGGAATATGAGAATGTCAATCTTACAAGGTGACCTAAAATTTCATTTAATCTCATTCAGTTGTTGTATTTGGCTTATTAGATTGCAACAATTTAGAAAAATGAAATTAAAAAAAAATCCCACGAAAAATATAGCTAAACTATAAAACCATTTTGTACAGAACTCATGCTACCAATCTGAATATAATGTGGCAGCTTGACATGCCCAAGTGGAGACGGGTCACGAGTGGCGTCCCTCAGGGGTCCGTGTTAGGCCCGGCCCTGTTCAACATCTTTGTCGGCGACATGGACAGTGGGATAGAGTGCACCCTCAGCAAGTTCGCCGATGACACCAAGCTGTGTGGTGCCATCGACACGCTGGAGGGGAGGGATGCCATCCAGAGGGACCTGGACAGGCTGGAGAGGTGGGCCCGTGCCAACCTCATGCACTTCAACCAGGCCAAGTGCAAGGTCCTGCACCTAGGTCGTGGCAATCCCAGGCACAAATACAGGCTGGGCGGAGAATGGATGGAGAGCAGCCCTGAGGAGAAGGACTTGGGAGTGCTGGTGGATGAGAAGCTCAACATGAGCCGGCAATGCGCCCTTGCGGCCCAGAAGGCCAACCGCATCCTGGGCTGCATCAAGAGGAGCATGGCCAGCAGGTTGAGGGAGGTGATTCTGCCCCTCTACTCTGCCCTGGTGAGACCCCACCTGGAGTACTGCATCCAGTTCTGGAGCCCCCAACATAAGAAGGACATGGACCAGTTGGAGAGGGTCCAGAGGAAGGCCACAAAGATGATAAGAGGGATGGAGCACCTTTCCTATGAGGTCAGGCTGAGAGAGCTGGGGCTGTTCAGCCTGGAGAAGAGGAAGCTCCAGGGAGACCTGATAGTGGTCTTCCAGTACCTCAAGGGGGCCTACAAGAAAGACGGGGAGAGACCGTTCAGTAAGGCCTGTTGTGACAGGACTAGGGGTAATGGTTTTAAAATAGAGGGGGGTAGATTTAGATTGGACATTAGGAAAAAATTTTTCACGATGAGAGTTGTAGAACACTGGAACAGGTTGCCCAGAGAGGTGGTGGATGCCCCATCCCTGGAAACATTCAAGGCCAGGCTGGATGGGGCTCTGAGCAACCTGATCTAGACGGGGATGTCCCTGCTCCTTGCAGGGGGGTTGGACTAGATGACCTTTGAAGGTCCCTTCCAACTCTAACCATTCTATGATTCTATGACATATAACAGTGATGTGAATAGAAGTGTAAGCTAGGCAGAGAGTGGGATGGTAATGACAGTGGTCTGCAGGCAAGGAAAGGAAGGGGCAAAGCACATGGACTAGTGAGGAAGCAGTACACGGAACAACAGGAGGAGAAGATATCGGGTCTCAGACTTGGAAGCAGAACAATCACAAATCACTTATCGGGAATACAGCATTCTTCTCAACTTCTATTGAGAACTTTTCCTACTTCTTTTGATGTATTTGCTGCTTTTTTGTATTTCTGCTGCTTAAAATAAGTGTTCATAGCTATTTCTTGTGTGCTTTATTTTTAGAGAACTAGCAGTAGGTAGGAACCTCCTTACATCCATATTTCTGAGTTGCTGCTTCAGGTTTAAGTGCTCAGCTGCGAGCTCTATAGTTTGAAAATTTGCTGCTTTCACATTGATCTTTTAAAGAAAATCCCATTACTGAAACCAGAGATGCTTGCAAAAATTAGCCAAGGGCATTAACTGAAAGGAACTGCTGTTTAATATTTCTCTATAAATAGCATTAATCACAGTGTTTCTCTTCTCAAGAGACCAGCTGTTGGGTCTGTTTAAGAAATACACATCTATTAGATAAGAAGCTGAATAAATAAATGTTGCTACTTATGTGAGAAATATAAAAATGTAAATATCTATATAGGTTTTTATATATGTATTTGGAAGATATTCAGTATATTCACTGAATTTGAAATACATATATATATTTCAAGTATATATATATATCAAATATATTTGAAATATATGCATATATGTAGCATATTAAAAGGATATACATATTTCAGTTTTGATGTGTAAAGAATTGGACTGACATTACCACAGCAGAGCTTTTAGCCTGTCACAGGACTTGTGCAGGTTAGAGAAAAGCAGTTCCCAAAGAGTCTATTCAAAATATTTCTCTGGGGCTTCTTGGAGTTAAGGTAGTTTCAGACTAGATGCTTACCCTACAGCTGGTCTTCCAGGAGAAACTGCTACTTATCATTAGTTGCAGTGGAAGAATCTAAAAATATCAGTATTTTTATGCCACAGGTAGAACACTGGCATTTTAGGAAGTAGGCTGACCTCAGCTGTTAGACAGACACCTCCAATGACATTGTCTTCAAATGGCAGAATAAGTTGTAATGTAAGTTATGTGAGCAACTCCCACAGGTTTTCCTCAGTACTTTCCTCTACTTCCAGAACTCATTATCACTAATAATGGTGAGATGACAATAGGAATAAAAAAGGTAGCCTAAGGTCACCCTTTATTTTGTTTCATAAGTAGAGGTTAGCTGTCTATGTCACTAGAAAAATGTTGTATTTCACTGGAGTCTCCATGACTGTTTTTCAGAAATTTACTCAAATGCAGGGGCAGTTCTTACCTGGACAGCAGTGGGGTCCATTCCGATGGGAATTTCCTAACCCTCAAAAAATCTTCCTGTGTTTTGTTTTTCCCCCTTGCTAAGCATGGCTGGCACATGTCAGCACTGAGCCCAGCACCGTGACACATCAGGACAAGACGTACACACTGACAAGCAGATTGCACTGCCCAGTGGGAAACCCCACCAGCTAAAAACTGCTGGAGCCACAGTTTGAGTGATATTTGCCTCATTGTGATTAGAATTCTTTCACTCTTTCAATTTAAATCCCTATTTTTTTGAGCTTTTAATACTTGCTTCTGGCTTAATTCTCAGCATGTGACTACATAAGGTGTTGAAACATCTGAGCTCACACTTTCTCCTGCTAAACCAGTATTGCACACACGTACAACTATTGCATAGAGCAGATTTCTGAAAGTAGATGCTATCCTGCCATCTATAGCTTCTTCAGAAAGCTTATAGCTGTCAAAGTGGTCTCCTATTAGCAAGGATTGCAGGAGTTCTGGAAAGATATGTTAAATCCCTGAAAATACCAAATTAAGCCACAGCAAAATAATTTCTGTGTTGCACAGCCATGTGGCAGGCCTCCTATGAGGGAGGTTAAACAGAAATGAAGAGACTGGTGTGAGTACTTACTCATAGCCAGAAAAGAGCCCAACATATTCACAGCAGAATTAACTCCTGATTTGGGATTCAGAGGTTACACGTATACCAGCATCAGAAAACATTCCAGGTCACTGGATCTCTGTACAGAGGCAGTAGAAAAACAGCTACCAGACTTTGGCACATTTTGGTCCAGGCCAGATAACAGATCACCCAATGAGTTCATGAGTATTTGAAAGAAGTGTGCCTCCATCATCCACCCTTCCAATTTTGAGGTGAAACTTTTAATAGTTGCTTGCTAACAGCCTCAATGCCGGAGAATGGTACTCGGCACATTTAATTTGCTATATAGCTACAGCCAGAGGGTCTATAAAGAGTGTTGTCAGAAGCAGAGCAGATTTCAGATGTCATCTGAACTACTGTGATTCTTTAAGCTTATAGGGATTGTAATATACACAGCCAATAATTAAATGTAAGAAAACCTGAAATATGGCTTGAAAGCATTCTGCTGATTTATTTAAAAATCTATATATGTTGATTAGAAACCAGAGGAACACAACTCTAAAGTAAAACAAGGTAAAGCACAGTAATTCTGCAGGGACTTTATTTTATAGCATTGTAAGTACGTATCCCACATATCATGCTCAGATTCTTAAAGATAAGATTTTAATTGTACTTTAGCCAATGAATTATTTCCAACACAAACATAAAGCAATAACAAAAAACAGCAATAGGCTTACCAATACTTACAACTTTAATTTTCTGGTAAAGGAATATAAGACCATTAGTGAGCTCAGAACATTGGCCCTCTGGTGTAATAAAATGGCTTAATATTTTTGGAGCTGCTTAAAGCATAGAGCTCCTGTATTTTCCCAAATTAAAGTATTTCCATTTCATTGTGCTGAAGAAATAATCCCTCAAGTATTTATAATGCACAGATATATAACAATTGGCATTTTTGTTTAGTAGTGCATAGAAAATAAGGATAACGGATTTTTGAAAAGTAAGCTTCAGCAGCTTCAGGGGCCTGAGGAGGCGATATATAGCCAACGTGTTTGAATGGCCTCTTAAAATCAGTTTCCTGGTTTACACAAGATGTACTATGTAAAGACATGGTCCACTGATCCTATCTCTCCGTTTTAAAAGCTGGCTATCCATGCTGGTAGCTTAACTGTTTGTACATTACAGTCCTTTTCATTCATAAGCACCTCAAAAAAACCTCACTAACTGTGATGTTAGAGCAAAAGTGGAAAGACCAGAAACAGAAGAAAGCATCTTGAAACGTTGGCACAGAAGAAAAAGCAACTACAATGTGGAAGCAATTTAAAATTCAAATACAGTACTGGGAATGTAGGTGAAATAAAGACCTGAAAAAAAAAACCCACTGATCTCTTCACGAAGGTGAAAGGAGTCACAAAAAGCAATAGCATAAATATATTTTTAAAAAATAAATTGCTGGCTCTGAGACACTTAACTACCTTCATTTAAGTCAGGAAGAACAAGTTATCAGACTGTGACACAAAAGTTTGCAGATCATTGCATTCCTAACTAGAATAAAGCTTCTGAAAAATCCTACTTTCATTTCATAAAGCAGGAAAAGGTAACAAGCACTTGAAATATTTAAAACAGATTTTTGTTTTCTTGAGTAAAACATCCAGTTTGGATGCATCTTTGGGCCCTGCTTGGGGTCAGGTATTAATGGGCCTTGGTAGCCTAAGACTGAGTGCCATTAGAAGAGGCTGATGTAAGTTCACTTACACCATAGTGAATTAGAAGCCAAAGCAATTAGCTCAGCTCAGATTGCAGGTTCTGGCATGGCAAAAAGGAGCAGTACACTGCAGAACAGAAAATCAGGCTCCCACACAGGCATTTACTCCAGTAAGTACACAAAATACTAACAGCTTAGCCTTTTCAGCAAGAGACAATACAGTAGATGTGGAATAAAACACTGTTTTGGCATCCTGCCTTTAAATAGAACTGCTGTAAGACGGATTGTTAAAATGTTCAGACTAGAACAGCACGCAAAGAAGAAAAGCATAAGGTTTTTTTTTTTGTGGAGAGGAAGCAACAAGGCCCAGAACAGCAGCAGGCTGCACAAAGATGGCAGCAGTTGCAATCAAGGGAAGTTCTGATGACCTGGAATTATTTTAGATGCATCAGCAACAAAAGCACTTCTTCACAGAATTTGATTGACAAAGTTTTCAGGGTTGGATGGATAGATCTTATCTAATTTTAGGCGTATATTTGCTAGACTTCTGAGATGGTCCCCCAAGTTACTCAGGCAGTCAGTGTCAGAGAAATAGCTAATCTTAAAAACAAAATTCATTTGACTCCTCCTAAATGCTTGTTTTAAGAAGAGGTGAACTACACCTTAGAAATTACTTTCTTTTCATCTTTGCATAAACTGCAAAAGTCCATATGAATCACTCAGATGTAGTTTAGGTAAGTTGTATAACACTAGTCAAATGTATTCTAACTCGGGCATCACAAGAGCTCACGAAGACAGAAATAAAAGACATACCCAGAGAAAATAAAAATGCAGTTTAAGAGACCCAATTAAATGGAAGTTAATTCAATGAAAGAAATTTAAAGCCTAAAAATAGAAAGAGGGAAGACAATCCCATAGCAAATAAGTTAGTGTGATCACGCTGAAGCCCACGACAAAGAAGAAATATCAGAATCCTAAAATCTGTGAGAATGCATTCAAGAAATGTCAGATCTATGCAGCAAGTTTTGCATAGGTTTATTTAGGTTGAAGAATAATTACACCCTGCTTCTGTATGATTATTCCCATTATCTCACATTATTTTTTTTTAGAGACCTGAAAAAGCAGCTGTTGAACAAGTAGGCCAGTGTGTAATGCTGATTCCAACTTAGATAATGACGGGAAACAAATCACAATTAGATTGTTAAGAATTCAAATATTTTGCAAAAGAGAATGGTTTTAGGCACAATGGTTGTGTCCATATCGGCAAGTGGGAAGCAGACCCACAGGGAAAATCTTGGTGCTCAGGACACTGCATTCACCCTATAGCTCTTCCAAAGTACTCTTACGTAAAAGCTCTATAACTGATACATAGATTTTGGAGGAAAAATGAGTTTAGGCCAGCTGATATAGACTATGGTTGCTGGATCATTAATCTTGCATGCTATTTATTTAATATTGACACTGAAAGATACTGTCATACATCTAGCTGTGATCAGGCATTTGTCTTGACAATAAATAGATGGTAGTACATGTATACGCTGCATATATGAATAGAAAAGTGTAGGCTTCCATCCTTCTTTCATGAGAGGTATCTTTATGATTGAGGGGTGATTTTGCATTACTAAGGCTATTTTCTGCTATATGCTATGGAATAACTTCACTCTCTTCTTCTGAGCAAACAGCTGGGTCTGTCCTCCCTGCCGCGCACCAGCAAGTAACCGAGTGAGCGTGCAAGTGTGCCAGTGAAGTGCGTGAGTGAAGAAGCGTACGCGCTGTGTCAGCAGCTACTAACGAGAGCAGCTTGATTTTATTAATAACAGCTTAATGACTAAAGGGGGTTCTAAGAAATTCTGGTTGGGATCTGTGTTTTCCTCAGCTCAATCCACTGTCAGAGAAGGGCGATTACAATGGTCCGTCCAACCTTTAGCTATCTCAAAGCAATCACCTCCAGTCTCTGCAAACACCAGACAAGCACACGACTTCTAATGAGCTTCAAACCTTTGGCACTCACTGTGTCTTTTACTCCTTTCAGTATCAAGAAGGCTTAGACAGGCCTGGAACAGATACCAAGCTTTCAGATGGTTGCAGCAGGATGAGACCTTCCCACAGTGATGTCAAAACAACATGTAAAACCCTTTCAGTGAGGTTACTTTCTCCACAGTGGAGATGTGTGTATATCACACATATAAGAATGACATCCAAAAAGAACTTCACAGGGAGTTACTTATCTTAGAAGATTTGGCATTCCCCTGTGCACTGATAAAGAACAAAGGAAAAGGCCTTTGTTAAAGGCAAGAACTATTGTGAGACAGTTAATGCTCTAAAACTAGAAATCCTGAGCACCCCAAACTGCTTAGTTGTACATAATCCTTAGCGAATGAATCAATTTAGAGAATAACATTTCAGTTACATTTTTAAAAAATATGACTGCATCCCCAGACTTCAAAATTCTTTTGACTAATAAGACATGCCATACAACCATGAGCATAATCAAAAACATCAGGTGAAATATTCACATTAGGTTAAACTCACCTTTGAATACTGAACATGCTTTGAACCTTCAAACTTTTTACACTGATGTTGAAATTTGCATCTCTTAGTAGTTCCAGGGGAGCAAAACATGAAAAGGTGCCATGAAATTGCATAGCTTGACAACCTGTAAATCATGGACTAGAAACCTTTATTCAGTTTCTTCTGGTTTTGGTCTAGTAATCCACATTTGAACTAAGTAGCACTTGTCTTTCACTATTCAGTAGTTCTAATCTGATACTTAAAATTAACTTTGTAACATTTTTTTTCCAGGACCAGGACCATTCGAGCAAGCTGGTGGACAGAGAAGGTAGAGAACAGCTAAACATTTTGAAGGGAACTGGGAGATAGTGCTTTTGTATTTCTTTCAAGCCTATCAAGCTTGCTATCATGTTCAGACTTATTATTTTAAACTGCCAGTGTAATTCTATTTACTCTGTCAGCTATGGCAGAGAGAACTAAATTCAGTGACTGATGGGTCTGTTGCAGTTCTAAGAATAGCCATAAAAAGTAGTCACATTTAATAATAAACAGATAAAAAATATTAATGTACTCTCTGATGGGTGCATTTTTTCATTGTATGTAAGAGTTCTCGAGTTCCAAATATTTAAACAGGTCATCTCAAAAATATCTGTCATTTCCTAACTGTGTCGAAAGTATCAGCAAAAGAATGCATTTATCATCTCAATATTCTTAAAGTCTCTAGACTTCTTGGTCTGCTGTTTGTGATTTCCATTACCTGTTTTCCCCAAAGGTCACCTACGGCCCTGTTTGCTTTCATGGGATTACAAATACAGTCTGCTCACAGAGCTGCAGTAACTACATCTCATCTTTCCTTCCCAATTCATTCTGTTTTCCTCTTCTTGGCATATTCTCTGAGGATTTCATGCTTCTTCTTGCTGCATCACTGATATAAAACGAAAAAATGCAGCTTTTTCACAGTGCTAATCTCACTTTTTTTTTTTTTTCTTAAACCTTGTAGCATTCTGAATGCCACTATAGCCTCCCCAGCCATAGTGTGAGCCAGTGTGACCAGTGAGTGTGAGCCAGTGTGACCAAGAGCAATAATCTCTTGCATGGCACCTACCCCAGTGTGAGTAAAGGCATCCTGTTGCTGAGACACTGAGGTTAAAATTCATATTGATGGTGCTTTATGATTACTCTTTTTAGATTATTTTGGTGATTTGTTGATTGTTTCTGCTTCTCTGTTTCCTCTATTTATGATTATTATCTCCACATGAAAATGTTTCTTTACATGAAACATTGAAATACTTGAACTTGTTATCTTTTTGAAAAAACTAATGCCGCACTTAAATCCCTTAAATAAAATTGTATATGTTTCAGATCATAATATTCTCCTTATCTATTTGAATATTCTGTTACAGTAGGCTTTAGAGTTTTACAAGTTGCAGATATTACTTAATCTGTTAAGAAATAATTTTATTAGTTTTCTGATGTATTTTGCACAGGGAGGAGGTGATGCCTCTAAGATTGAGAGTTTCACCTTCACCTTAAAAATGTTAGAGCTAATTTTGTAGACAGCTTCCTCTGAGATGCAGCCCTCAATGTATCAGCACAGATGCCTGAAAAGGTTAGTGCTTGCAATCCCTTCAGTTCGAGAACTGATTCATATAAATACATATGTTATGTGTGTTGAGGTAGAAGAAGCAATACTAAGAAAATGCAGAACCCTTGGATCGTTGGTTTGTTCTCCAGCAGGAAAGAAAGAAATGCAAAGAGCCCCAAACATGTTACTAACTGGTGAGTAGCTGTCTTTCTTTGCTACAGGGTTGGCTTACAGGTCAGGAATATAAAGGCTGCTTTTTTCCACTCCAAGTGTACAAAGCTGCCATAAACCCAGCTGAGTCTATGTTGAAGGATTATCTGGGAATACTCTTGTAGTAGCTTCTGCACAAGATCTTCATGATTTTTATAGGTCATGTGAACAAGGAAAATGGAAATAAAGATAGCACCCCTTTAACTTTAGCTAATGTCATGCCCATAATGTATTAAGCACAGCTGGCTTCCTGACAGTGATTTTTTTCAGATGATATGTGAACTACATGAATAGTTTTCCAGTGAAATTATCATTTTATGTCTGTCACAAGGCTTTGCTGCACTTCCCAACTTCTTTTATCCCTCTGTTTAACCTTAGGGAAATTGTCACGTGTGTAATTTCCAAAAATGCATAAGCCTTTCACTATTAATGGACTTCTTATCCTAAGTCAATTAAGAGCTTATTGAAAGTTCTGTCTGCCAAGACTCTTCTTCCCAAGTCTGTCTGCCTTTTCTTTAAGTTTCAAGAGCAGCATTTTCCCATATGATGTGTATTAAAACATGTCTATGTATAGGATTGGGAGCTTCTATACACTAACATAATACAAATAATTTAAAAAAAAAAAATCTTAGTATCCAGACTGGTCAAAGTTAAGTTGTCGAAAGTCCCTGTACTTAGAGCAGAATAAAAGTTTGCAATTCTGACTACAAAAGATAAAATTAAACTCCTTCTACATTTTTAATAACAGCCTTACTGTAAGCATTGCTCCAAATGGGACTTTCAAAATTAGAATGATGAAACATTGTTGTAGAATTTAGTAAGTATCAGCACACTGTTCAAAATTGAAATGCAAAAATTTTCATTGAGTATTCAGCACAGAAGTGGTCAACGGCTTCCACATCTAAGGTCTTCCACTTACCTAATACACTTCATATATTCATGTATGTTCTCATTCATTCCAGACCTCATTCGTTAAACATTTCCTGTCCTTGAAAGAGTAATAAAAGCATGTCTAAAGCAGTTTGAACAAGGCATACATTCAAACAGCTAATTGAAATTTTTGTACATTTTTGCTGAAATATTTTAACTGTCTTACACCAGTTGCACACAAAACTGCTTAGTTGTAAATAACTCTCAGGAAATTAATCAATTTAGAGTTACATATTAAAAAAAATATTACCGCATCCCTAGATTTTAAACATCACTATACGTCAAAGTGAAAAGTTTTGAAATAGAAATCTTGCCAAATAAAACCATTGAGAGGAAACACTTATTAACAAAAAAACTGTTGTTAATGCTGTGGTATCTACGTTATTTTCTGCCCCTGCCTTTGTATCCGATATCACTACAATATATTTTGAGTATTGTGTCAGGACCACACTTGGTTATTGCAGAATACAAGTAGCTTTGAAGGAAGCCCATGCTTAGGCAGAGATTTCAGGTGAATTTCTTAATGCAACAGAGGAAGAATACCTGAATTCACTCTATTTATTCAAAATAGGTGCCCAGCCTTGGCTTATGGGCATCCTTGCAAATAGCTGCCAAGCCAGAAGGCATCTTCAGCGAGGGCCCAGGCCCCTACGCTATAAGGATGGAAACTATTCCCACTGAGCCAAGAGCCACAGGAACAGTTCTCATCCATGGCACATCCAGATTACACAAGAGGGGAAGGGAGCAGAACAACAGCTCTGTGAGTGTTGAGGTTTCCTGGCAAGAAGGGAAAAGGGAGCTTTTGACTCAGTTGCTGCAGACCTCGCAGTCTGCATTGCAGTAGGTGGATTTTCTTTGACAAACGCTACCAGCAGCAGGACTCCTGCTGAAGCTTTTCCTCAGATCTGTGCACCTATGGAACACATTCCATTATCCAGCATAGGAGATAACCTTTATCTGTTACAAACTTAACAAAAATGTTCAAAGTAAACCTATTGTACATACACAGTATGTGATCTGTGAACTCTCACAACTTGGTCAACTCAAAGCAAATGTTTACTAGAACATGCAGAGGCACTTTTCCCCAGCAAGAGGTCTTTCCATGCCAAGTTTCAGCACTTGATAGCAGCAGCAGCAGGAGTGGTTCTGTTAAAAAAGAAAAAAAAAAAAGCAACTGTTTTCGTTTGTTTGTTTGTTTTGCTTTGGTTTTTAGTGTGAGCAAAACATATTTCACTCTTCTTTTTCATAGCATCCTAAAATTGGTTAATTCATATTTAAATAGAAATAACAAGCCTGTGGGAGGAGATTAGGTATAGGAAACTCTTCCTCAAAGTTCGAAGTTTAGGAAAGTGATGGGCAAATGAAATATGTGCTTTGAGACTACATTGCAGTTACTGCTTTCTGCAATGAAAAATCGATTTTCAGCAGACCTTTCTGAAACACATTACAAATTCTCAAAGTGTAAGAAAATCAATTGACTTTACTTCTTTTATTTAATTTTCAAATCAGCAGAATTTATTTCAATATTTTGATCTTGATTGACTTACAGCATATCTCTGCACTTTGAGGGATCTAAATACAAAACAGTTGGATTTTTCAGTTTATTCAGGGCACACTGGGGAATCTGTGCACAGAAGGTCAGATATTACAGATGCTATTTACTTGAGCCTCTGTGTACCAAAGGGGAAAAGTAAACTCCCTGCAAATCTTCTCACACACACAAATATATATTTTTGCTACACTGGAGAGCAGGCTGGAGATAGAGAAAAACAGAAATGGTTTTTAGTTAGGTGATGACTTTTACAAGATTTTAATGAATTCTAAATCCACCAAATGAGATAGATTTAAAATGTCTGTAATCTTCAGATATAGAGGCCTAAAATTCTTGTCACTGATTATGTTCATCATTAAGCATCTCTACTTGTAATAACACTGAGAAAAAATATTATGCTGCCAAAAAGATGAAGTATTATCAGCAGAAGCAGAGGCAACATCCCATGTAAAAAGGAAAAAAAGAAAACCCCCAAACCCTAGTGTATTCCACTTCTTTCTCCCCAACAAAAATGACAGTGTTTTTTAAAAGGTATTCTGCCACAATGAAAGACTGCAAGGCTCAGAGATTGCACATACATTCTCTTTTTTTACTGCCAGTTTTACTCATAGCTAAAATGATAGTTATGATTCTACCTGCATATGTCAAGGTGCCATGCATTCCCCAAGGATGAAGACGAGAAAGTCCTTGGAGGGGCTGCAATTCTCTTTGTCAACTCCCTTGGCCAGGCAATGGGAGGTAGATGGGGTAGTATCTCCACATAAAATACCTAATCACAAAAGCCTGAATCACAAAAACAGTCTTGCTTAGGGTGATTATTCAGCTAAGCTAACTAATACAATAACAAAACGTAGTGGTTTTTTTTTTTTATAATATCAAGACTGTTTTAATCCTACTAAGCTGAGTAGTCTATTTGTAAATTTCTGTAAGACACATTATTTTCAGTTTATTCAAATTCATACACTATTTCAGCTGAGGCAGAATGTGGAAAATGGAATAACGATGACTGGTCCTCACATTTTAAATCTAAATTGTAATTCAAACTGAACTGCAATAATGTCAGCAAATGAACACAAAGGCCCAAAAGTATTTTTCAAAAATAACACTGGAATTTCAAAGGAGGAGCAGTATGTTCATATTTTTTTAAATCTATTTCAAGATGAATAGTAGAGAAATTTCAATATTAACACAAAATGCATTACCTGTAACATTATACCTACAACGGGTTTCCAAACACAGCTCTGGGAAGGTTTTTATGACCAACACGAGCACTTACGCAAAATAGTAATAGCACAAATTAGACACAAGACTTCACAATTCAAAACAAAATTTGCAAATTCAAACCAAGATACTATCAATGGTACACATAAAACCGGGCTTGCAAGTCAGAGATTACTTTTGAAAATTTGGCCCATTTCAAAAACTGATCATACTGGACTAGCTTGATGAATTTTAGTAGAATACTCTAATATTATTAGCATCTAATATTGAAGGAAAATATCAGACTCCTCCAAACTTTAAAAGTAAAAGGAAGTAGCAGCTAATCATTGGCTTCAGATTTTACTTTTTACTCCTTAGTGATCTCAGTGAGGCACAAGTTGGATCATTTGACAAAAGAGAACAGCTTCTAATACAAAGAATTGGGTTAGAGATACAAAACTTGACAATTTTAGTTGTAGTCTGCTTTAAAGCTGTTGGATTTACATGACCCTGAGATACAAAAACAGGGCAAAAACTCGTGAAGCAGATTACCATACTATATGACTATGCTAGATGTCTTTACATTAAAGGAAAAGTGTTTGGTTTTGGTTTTGGTTTGGTTTTTTTTTTTTTAACAAGAGCACCTGACCTTTCTATAAGAAAATTGTTTTGATGTTGTGTCTTGAACTTTCTTTAAGGATGCACTGAGGCCTCTGTTAGGCTATAAAGAATACACTTTTGAGATCAAAGATGTACTCAGTGTTTCATAGTTTTCCTTAGTTTAAAACTAAACAAATGCTTTTTCAGCATATCAAATCACTTGGCATAGGTTGGCATCAACTCTTTCAGGTAAAATATTTACCTAATAGATTAATTATGAAAGCACTAATTGTTCTGTATTTCTGTAAGGCAAACTATTTATTTCTGGAAAAGCTTCAAAATTCTGACCTATTGAGGCATTTCTGTCAGGCACTAAAAATTAACATACGAATTTACTGAACCACTAGCAAAATTTGATGTTCTAATTCTTTCTGCTATGCAATGGGATGATCTTTTATTTCAGGAGTAATCTTTGATGTTGGCAGTTACATAAATAAATCAGGAAAACCCCAGTGACAGGAAAAATGTTTATGAATTACTGCATTACACGAATAGATTCTTAAAAGTGCAGAGGACTGACTCACTACAAATAAATGTATGGTTCATGTAAATTCCTGCTAAATTAACCTGGACAGATATGTTGCCTAGTCGTTACCGTGTAGCTACTGCATAGATGTATGGAGAAGTAGTTTTACAGACACAGTTCTTTAGGAGGTGACTTATCACTTCTTTAAAGTGATGATATCTGTTTCATTCAGTGTGATATCATATTTTTAAACTTGTATATAACAAAACACAGGTTGCAAATAATACAGAAGACAGTAGAAAGATTGTTCAAAATCTTTTTCTATTAGGTGGTTAAAAGTCATAGCCCAACACAGGAGAGCAGACTTTGGCCTCTTCAGGGATCTGCTGGGCAAAGTGCCATGGGATACAGCCCTAGAGGGAAGAGGAGCCCAAGAAAGTTGGATGATATTCAAGAAGCACCTCCTCCAAGCTGAGTGATGTGTCCCAGCAAAGAGGAAGCTGGGCAAAAATGCCAGGAGGCCTACATAGATGAACAAGGAGCTTCTGGACCAACTGAAAACACTGACCTGGCCTCCAGAATTTTCATTAAATTGCCCAATATTTATAACCCTTAATTAACAGAATCAGTCCATCTCACTCTTCCTGTGAAACCCTGCAAAACTGGACATGGCCTACAGTCAAATGCCGTAATGGAGAGAGGACAGAAGGCAGCCCGCTCAACTCTGGAATTATCTTCCTAGTCAAGAGGAAAGCACAAATCTGGCTTTTAGGTTATCACTCAGTTTCAGACAAGGTTTATTAATGTATTTTATATTTATCACAGGTCTTTGCACTGAGGTGATATTGAGCATGAAGCGTCAGTTCTCACTGGTGTGCTGTCCTCCACACAGAGCTTGTCTTGTGGATCTTCCTTCCTACCTTAGAGGAAAGCCCTAAGCAAACTGCAAGATCTTTTGATACTTTTTCAGGAGAGAGCTGGAAGAAAAAAAGATGTATCTACATTAGCGTTTCAGTCTGGATTCACTTCTGAAGTGAATCTTCTGACTTACCATGCTTGGGCTGGCACTGTGGAGTGTTCTGAGAGTGCTTAAACTGCTTTTGAGTATTCATGCAGAATGATGATACTTTGGCTAGAAATAAATCGAAAGGTGCTCTCCAGCTGCTGGAGTGTTCAGCTCAGGAGACCAGAAAAAAATTACTCTCTTTGAAACACGTACTGTGTAGGCATAAGATCTTCACACCTGTTCTCTATTTCTGCACCATATTTTTGGACCATACTAATTACATTACTGCTTGTGTAGTCATAGCTGATAAATTCAAGGCGTGATGGAATATTATGGGATATTTTGGGGTGACTGTCTGGTTTTTATTTACAGCATTTCAAATCTTCCATTTCCTGGGAAATACTCAAATAATTTGTCTCAAGTTTCATTTTATGAGAGATTTACTAGCAATATTGGCTTTGGAGATTCTCTGTTCTATCCGCTCACCTAGCAGCTCATTCCCCTTTACTAGGTAATCTTTAATGTTGATTTGTTCAGGGTTGTGGTCTACAGCAATACAAACAAAATTGCTTTGGCACAAGCCAAGGGGTAGCACACACAGGATGGTTGTGGAAGTTTCTTAATCAAGTGCTATCACCAAATTGCTCTCATTGTGGAACTACGGACTCATATATCACAGCTACTAAAACTAAAAAGGTTTCTCACCTTTCAAAGCTTTCCTTTTCACATTAGGTATATATACAGAATACACTCCTTTGTATATAGGATTGCTTCTTTGCTTTTGAATGAATCATATGACTTTACCTACTACTTCGTCCTATTTAACATTATTTTGTTGCTCCTAAATTTTAAACAGCCTAAGCTAATGTCTTTTCTCTTTACATAATCCATTATTGATTTTTTTCCTATTCTCTTATAAATGTAAAGTTGCAGGCACTGCCTCAGAGTAGATTAATTTCTGTACTAGTTAATGTAATGTGTCTTGACCTAATTCCGTTAACTATGTCCTAAAGTCATTTTTATTCCTCAAAATTCCTAGTTTGTTTGTCCCACTAACACTCCCCTAATAAAAAACAAGCCTAATTGTACAGAGGGAAAATAGATAAACAGAGATAATAAGTGGTTTGCCCACTGACACTTAAGAATTCAACGACACTTTTCTAAGTGAGAAGATTTCTTCATTATTCTTCAACTCTCTTTGCATTGCAATGTTATTTCCTCAACCCTCTCTTGGAATTTTAGAATCGAGCTTAAATATGTCATCATAGATTAAATTGGAAACTTTGTTGTGACTGCATGTATTTTTTTTTTCTTTACCATGTATTGAATTTTCTTTTTTTTTATGTAGGGGAATTCTGCCTATGAGTGACAAATGACACACACTGAAGTCATATATATGACAGGCAAAAAAATTCAATTCCAAATCAAATTTGATTACTCTTTTATTACTATGTATTACTACCTGAATTGGAGCATCTTTTCTTATTCTTCTTTGCAGGAGTATAGAACTGAACTTCACTTTGTTTGGCACTTTGAAGAAGTCCAAACTATATATGGTTGGAGTCTCTGGGTAGATCTTCTTGAATATTTAGTAACCCAGACTGTTTCCAGAGTTCTACAGTTCCTTAAAATAATATTGTAATACTTCATTTTTAATTCAGATTCCTCTTTCTTGACACTATTTTTCTCTGGGCATAATTAACAGTAGTATCTTTGAGGCCAAAACCACATTTGAGCTTTTGAAAAACACTTTCCTTTCTATATCCATCACAATGATAATGCAAGTAAACATATCACTGCATTCATTTCTAAATATTGCAATAGAAGACTAAAGCAGTTCCTTAATTTATAGAACCTAAAATAGAATAGTTTTCTTTCAAAGGAGAAGGAATAAAATTAAATAGAATGAAGAATGCTAGGAGCAAGTAAACAAACCAACAAAAAAGTGCTGTCAACATTTTTGCAGCAGTATTTTTTCTGCTTACTATACAAACAGCCATCCATACAATCCCCTTTCATTCTTCAGCAGATAAATTCTAAGTCAAAAAGAACCTTACTTATATTAATTACCTTGTGCCCAAATGATTTTCTTGCGTAAAACATTAACAGTGGCTTTTGCAGTATATCCTTGGTGAGTGGAGAATTTATCAGCTCTCTGATTTCCTGTTTACACCCTGTCCATATATATCAAATAGGGCTGAATTTCAGACCAACACACTTAAAACAATAAATTCCAATTGGTATCAAAAGCAGAGGGAGGCTGACAATTGGTAAGAGGCTACAAAACCAGATGACAATTAGAAGAAGAATTAGAAGAATTCAAGGTTATGAGTGACCAATTAAAGTATATATAAAACATCAGATAATAATTATATGCAGGTTATTTTAACTACATGCTTGTCTCTTGCATAATAAAAACTACATCTGACTGTATGAAGAAGAGACCACTGACTTGATCAGAATAGTAACAGCATTTTTACACAAAGTATGACATTTACAGCTGGATCTTTGTCTCACTGAAGCTCACTGCAAACTCCCTTGGACATAAATGTTAATAAGAATTCAGAGTAAAGAGTTCACCTTTGACAGAAAGAGTAGGAATTGAATCAGTGGCTAGTTTTACGTATTGTCTTTCAGTACATTAAAACAAAATTGCTAAGAGAATCTGAAAGAATTGAACGGAACAAATCTGTTCTCGAATATGCCAGCTTCACAAAGGAGATCACAGAGAGGGGGGGGGGGGGAAGCAAGTAACAGGATTACAGAAACAGTCCTTTATATTGATTAAATTTAGAACTTCTGCTATGATATGCACTCAAAATTGTACCTAAGCCCTGCCGCTACTATTTAAATCCCACCTGGGATCTAGAAAACCCATATGCTTTTACATTCCTCATATAGGATATGTGTGTAGTTGCACCATATTGGATACAGGTCTCGCATTTAAAATGGTAGAAGTTTGAGAACATAATCTCATACAAAACACTCAGAATTTGAGAGGGCTCTTTCTTCCACTGATACTCTATCAAAAGCTATTTCTACTTTACACAGTTTTGGTTGAACCCTACCTTCTGAGGGACGCTTAGATCATTTGGGCCATATTGGGCCATACACTATTTTTAATGCAACTAAACCAGATGCCATCTTGCTTGCACACAGATTTATTTTGGTAACTCCGCACATGCATCCCCAGTTACTGTTAGTGCAAGACATTTCAGTGTCTTCAATTGGTGCCCAGCTTTTTGGTCTTTACTTCAGAGAAAAAGCCTGTTCATCAGAACAAAAGGCTCCCCCCACCCCCAAATCAGGACTGAACCAGGTCATCTGTGTGTGTGTACATGTATGAGACTCAGTGAATCTCCTAGAAGCTTCTTCAGGAATACTGACCCAGCAGGGTTTTATTTCCTCTTCCGTAGAGTGGAAAGCATGGTTATCCCCTTGAGCATTATTCCCCCTTTGTACATTTTATCCCCTCTATACAGATATAGGGTTTAATTTAAAACAAAGCTCTTTGAGCTTTGTTGGCTCCTCTACAAATTCAGAGCTCCCCTCCTCTAGGGAAGAAGCATAAGACTCTGCTCCTTGGCCAAGGACATTTAAAAGAAGTTCTTCTCACTACTCCTCCTCATCAATGAAACAGAGACTTCCCTCTCAAATCTTCAGCAAGTTCTTAAAGGTTTGCCTACGTTGCCTTCATATTCCATCACTTTGTTGCATTAAACCACAAGCAATTTATTTTGGCTTAACAGAACACTCATCATATGCAGAGCCATGAATTTATTAGTAGTCTAATTAGTGTCTTGGCAGCCTAATACAACAAAGACATATATTAATCCAGTTACAATGATACTAACACATGTATTCCAAATTATCCAATTATTGCTAATCCCCATTAATTTTATTCTTTCAGTTAGACGCTGACTTTCTGCAATATAACTCTATTTCCTACTGCTATGCTTACCCTTCCCATGACCTTTGGGATCCTAAAATTGGCACTGCCAGCCTCACTTTAGAAGAGGAAGGGTTTGCACCGAGCAACCAGTGACCCGGCTTCTCTGTCGGTAAGAGTCTACTCTTGCTTTTCTGTCTGCTTAGAGTTATTTTTATACAGATCTGCTTGATGGCCCTGCCTCTTCTTACTCCCCTCAGGTTAGTTACGCAACGACCACCGACTTTGTCATTGCTGTACTTACTTAGACCATGCAACTGCAGAGTCAGTGTTAAGGTAAAGCAAAACCAAGTTGGGCAATAGTCTCCTAATTCCTACGCCATTTTGCTCTTACAGACATGTAATTGCTGAAGACAACTGATGAAAAGTCCTGAAGTTAGTAATGAAGTTTATTAAAAAGCCTCTGGTCAGCTGCTTGCAGCATAAGGGTATATAAAATACACTGGTTGCTTTTGTTCAGGTTCACTTAATGTTTGCATTTATTTCCTCTCTAATGATACGAAATAAGCTAAATCAACACTTTATTTTTCCATTGTATGAGTATGACTGAATAATGTAGAAATAAAATTACAAATAACTTGGTAAAGTTGGCTAAATATCTTTGGAAAAGCCATTTGGTATGAATATTTGGCACATTTTTTTTCTTTATCTTAGAATACAAGTATGATTGTAAACCTTAGAGCTTAAAGGCTAGAGAAAAAATGGATTTAAAATATAATGAATATTTTGTAGTGCCAGAGCATATACCAAATTTTTGCACTATTGTAGAAAGAAGAGTGGAAAAGGGATTTTACCACTGCAAAGAACACTTTCTTTAATTTCCCATTCTACTTTGCATGGAAACTCTTAAATATAGACTCTTCTAGCATTTTTCAGGAAAAAAGGAAAACAAAAAAAAAAGCAGTAAAATTGTTACTTTCTTCTAATTGTCCACTTCTACTATTTGTAACAAAGCATGTCTGTCTCAAATGAACCTGCAGCCACTTCCCTTTGCAAATGAGCTGAGAATTGTTTCTGAAAGATACAATACAGCCTAGCCTAGCCTAGTAATGCAGCTACTTGAACAATTCAATATATGTATTGCACCCTTGATTCTGCTCATGAATTACCTACAAATGACTCAACTAATCCATAAAAATCACGTTCATCAGTACTAAAATTATTCAACATACAAGACTACGGAATCTTTGGCAGAAGTAAGCCATGAATTATGTACTCATAAGTTTCTACCTGATTTATTTATTGATGACCCAAACCACATAACATTGCTTCTGTTTGTGGATTGTAACTTACTGGAGCTTTAACTTACAATCAAGTTTACTTTCTTTGTGAAACACATTTTCTTTCTTAATTAAATTAGTCTTGGCTCTTTGCGTACATTCATGTGATCAGACAGATTTTGGTCAAACACTTTCGAAACATAAATAGTGAATCTAAGCAAACAAACTATGTGATATGACAACTAGCTCGCAATTAGGCTTATACATTGGCTGCCAAATACAATGAGCAGAAATTAGAGTGAAAGGGAAAGCTGAAAGGAGCATCACAGCTATCGCAGTGACACAAGCACTTCCCAAGAAGGAGGGGTTTCTATATCCTAGTGCCTGTTCTCAGAACTGGTAATTATTTTGGTGCCAAGCAATCATTGGATAAAACTGAGTGGTGGCAGCAGGTTTTCAGAAGTCAGCTCTTCCCCCTCTCACAAGCTGAGCACTTGTTTGTGCTTTCTTTGGCCACTAAATACTGTATTCCGTCTTGCATCTTGGCATAGCTTCCACAGAACGTCTTGGCACGCTGCTGCTTGTAGAGACTAGCACACACAAAATACTACGGTTTGCAGAACATCAGCTCCTCCGTTTGGTAATACAAAGCAGATTTCAAGGACAGTCAAGTAAAAAAAAAAGACTGCATAAGAACAAGTGTTTTATCAGCAGCTGCAAGAAACAGTACTAAAACTCGGCTTGGTTCCCGTACCGTTTAGCCACTTGCTTGCCACTTGCTACTTGCTTCTTCTCCTCCGCTGGCGATGAGCACTGGAAGTCTACATTGATATTTTCAGTGTTATTAAAATTGTCTGATTTTGAAGAATACATACCGATCAGTGCAATATCCCTCTATAAACACCCGCTGGGAATACATCATTCAGATGTCTTAGTTGTTCAGATACCCATGTTTGATCGTCTTTCATAATAATCTGTTCAGGGCAGCAATGATGAATTACTCTCTTGAATAGCCTGGGATGCTCAACGCCTGATTGATGCAGTCAATACTCATTCCTACAATAGTGACAGCCAAAATAGTACTGGTTTGCCCTAGTGAATCCTTGACTTTGGCAGCGGGGTGCCCTGGTAAGTTGTACCTGCGCCTCAACAACGGGGTCAGGAGCTGGGAGGAACGCTTTGGCAAACTTCTTTTCCCGTCTCTCCCACTCTCTGCTCAACCCGTTTGCCATAAAAGCATGAGAGACTTATTTCAGCCACCCTTCCTCAGCTAACAGTTGTTCCAGGTAAGTTTTTGTTTGTTTATCTGGAGTACAGCAGCCTCTTGCTTTCATTTGATGTTATGGATAATTTTACTGCCTCTTTCCACTTTGCTACTGCCATATGTGCAGTTACAGTTTCTTACCCTGCGCAACAAACTGAGGAAATTCCTGGGACAGCGAGTTACAGGGTATTTGATGCATATTATAGATTCGTGAGAGCAAGGCAGTGTTTGCCTTTTGACACAAAATAACATGCCTGTGAAATGTTAGCGATTTGTCATTGTGTATTTTAAGCAGCCTCTGGCACATTACTGTCCTTTGATGGGCTGTCAAGGTGTTACTCCCTGTAATTTGCCCCTTACTCATGAGCTTGATACACAACAAAAGCAGCAAGTGGAGAGTAGACTCAGATAGAGGTCTAATAGGGATTGCCAGTGTACTAGTGTCTTCCTTAATCCTTCTCCTAAATTGCGGGATGCCGGTGGCTAAATGGTAGCATCCTCATCAAGACAGGCAGCAGTTTCCTGGAGACGTGGCATTTTTACCTTGCCTTACACACGATTTCCAAGTCAGAAACTTCTAACTTGTATTCTTTAGAAAAGTATGCTCTACTTCCTGCATTGATCTTGGAGCTTTGATCTCTTCCTGCAACACAAAATTAAATGAAGGAGTATTTATTTTGGTAGTAAAATATTAAATATAATGAAGTTCGCAAAGCAATTTAATTCTACAAAAGGGCCTTTTTCCTGATGAATACAGCAAATATTAACATATAAAAACTAAAACTGGAATATCTGCAAATTTTAGAGTTTATATTAAGACAACAATTTGACTTCAATAGCTGTGTGAATGTTTTTGCATAGATAAAGAAATGTTTGTAATGCCTGCGTAAGACATACCTTCATTTCCTGGAAAATTTAATTATACTCTTTCATCAACTTCTCTTTAAAAAGCCTTTAATTTTGACATCTATTTGGCTTTGTAAAATAAATTATTTATTGTTTTACTGGCAATAGTCTTCTGTTTCCATTCTCTAAGCCAAGTATCATCTCTGCGTGTGTGTTTGTATGTACAAATACAAGCATATGTATGAAAACTGAAGGAAATAGAGAGAGGTCTGTAGTATGAAATTCAGCAGTGCACGTCTGTTTTCATGAATGCTAACTTTATTCAAGTCTTTTGCACTATTTGGAATTTTCCTATTGTCAACCAAGTCAGATCTTAATGAAACTTATTGGGCATTATCTAATGTAACACCTAAAATCATGAGTTTGACTTAAAATCATGGTATATTATTGAAAACATTCAGCATTCCATTGACTTCCTGTCTCTTTATTTGATTACTTTCTCACTATTTTGTAGATTTTTATGTAATCTCAAGGGCTAGAAATCTTCAAATAGATGCCTTATTGCAAATTATGTGATTTAATGTAATCCAGAAAAATAAAAACTGTCATCACTAAGCTAGATACTTGACTGTTAGCTTCCATTTATTGTATTTCAGGAATAGCAAAAGCAAAACCTTTTGCTAGATCAGGGATGCAGTGAAACTGAAAAATTACGAACAGAAGAAAGGGAAAAACACACATAAGCTCTTCACTAGTAACAAACTGAACGAGGCATTGACTCCTAAAAAGCTCATAGGTTTCTTAAGTTATTAAACCTGATTGTCTTTTGAAATAAAGAAATTTATTAGATGATACTATCACAAATTGGCTTAGCTCAAATTACATATAAAATAATGAATTTATTTTTTGCTAATCCTCTTCCAAATCATACGTACCCACTTACTTTCAGTACAGCAATACCATAGGATGATATAGTTTTGTGAAGTGTACTCATTAAATCGAAAAAGAACCGAGCATTAATAGTTCCTTAGCTGTCTGATGTTATCCAGTTTTCAGTGAATTCCATAAATCATTTATGTAATTGTCAATATTAAGATAAGGTGCTCAGGAAGTTATATATTGTACGCAAGGCTTTTTATATCCAAGTGACAAAGATTTTTAAGTTTAAAAAGTACAGCTTGCAGATAAATAGAAACATTCTGAAAAGTAAGGGCTTTCTATTTTACTCAGCTCTGTAAGTAATTTCCCATGTATATTCCCTCTATATTATCACACAGCTATGCCATTTATTTTGTATTTACACTAACTTGCATCTCCATTGTTTAATCCCCACTTATGCACCATATTTATGAAGGGAGAGCATGAAGAACCATGAGAAGAAAAGTTGGATGTGATAACAGGTTTGTAATCACAGCAAAACTATCACTCACACTAGCACACAGCCATCAGGACAGCTGCTGTTATTTGCTGGTTCCTGGCAGCTCCCAGCTCATGGAGCCTGGGGCAATCCACCTCCAAATAGGCTGCAGCTCATCTGTGTGGCTTTGCTTTCCATGATTGTCTTTATCCTTAAACAGAAAGACTCGCACCTCACACAGTGCCAGCACGCTCTGCATGCACATAAGGCTGTATGGTCATGTTAGGCTGGGGCTCAGACTCATCTCCTTTAACATTTCACACTGTCAGCGTGTTGTCACACACTTTTTCTCCAGGCATGGAGTGAGATAAATGGCTTTTTTATGCACAGGATGGATTGTGGCAGATTGGCTCGAGTACAAGCTCCACCTCTTCAGGAGAATGGCACTGACTCCTCGCTTGCATGGCAAGTGGCAAAGAAAACAACTCAGGCACAGATGGAGGGTCCCGAGTACCCTTGGAGAACAACTGAAACCCCATAACCCCGCAGAGCAAACTGCCCTCTTGCCCACCTCTCCCCCATCTTCCGCAGATGGAAAGATGAATCAATAGACACAGATGGCAAGCAGCATTTGCTTGTGGTAAGATGTGGTTTTACAGAAAAGTCGGATATTTTTGGACAGGGCGATCTGGGGAGAAGAGTTCATACTAGGGTAAAACACATCAGTGGCCAGCAGTGTTTTGTATGGAGTTAGCTCCAAGTAGATGATGATGCACATTTCTTTCCTACTTAACTCTTGTGCTGCTTTTACAAAAGATTTTTTTTAAAAAAAGTAAAACTAGGTAGAGAAAAATCTTTAACTTTAGAAAAAGTCTGGCCAGCTCATTTCACCCTTTTTACTTGTTATGTATTTGTGTGATAGCTTCTCATCCTTGCATGACAAGGCAGAGGCTTCAAAAGGGAACAGACGTGTCTTTTCAAATTAGATAAGAAAACAGAAGGGCATGTGCGTGGAACACTGATCTTCTTAAATAAACTGACGCGAAAAGTTAAGAGCTGCCCTCTCTGTCCCCTCAGAGAAGAAAAATCTGTCTACTAATAGAGTAGTATGTCAAGAGGCAGGTTGAATCTCTTCTCCTTAACATCACCCTCAGCATTGCCACCATAGACCTACAAGAAGTGTCTCCAAAACTCATGGCCCAGGCCACGGTTAGGAATCTGGGTGGAAGCTAGAGATCAACTGAAGAGCAAGACCCAACAGCAATGTTCAGCAGTGGTGAACTTTTCCTGCCAAAAGGCAGATTGCCCCATGTTATCCAGCCAAAAATATTCGAGGGGTGTCCAACCACTCTTGGTTTTGACTCGGAGATCAACAAGCAACGCTTTACTGTGCCAGAGTGTGGGGCTGTGGCCTACAACCCCAACACCAGGCGCTGTTGCCCGGTATGGCCCGCACAAAAGGCGGCAGGGATGGGGGGGACACACATCCTCACCCCCGCCCCGAGCCCTCCACCCACCTTCCCCTGGCAGAGGTTCCCCTGCCCGACAGCTTTCCCCAGAGGAAGGGTGAGGGGAAGCCGGAGCCCAAACCCGCCCTTCCCCCGGGGAAGCGGCGCCGGGCGGGCCGAAGCGAGCCGTGCCGTGCTGGGGAGGAGCGCGGCAGCGCTGGGAGCAGCACCTAGAGCCCGGCTGTCGGGATAGCGGCCGCAGAGGGGAGGGGAACGAGAGCGGCGGCGCCTTCCCCCCGCAGAAGAGCGAAGTTAAATAGCCAGCTCCACACCGCCGCCTTCCCAGCCCCTTCTGGCTCCGAGCCTCCCCACATCC
>JAAGAY010058628.1:0-13200 GCA_011801015.1 Ardeotis arabs
ACAACAGGCCCTGCTGAACAGCCTCTCCCCATCTTTCTTGTAGGCCCCCTTGAGGCACTGGAAGACCGCTATCAGGTCTCCCTGGAGCCTCCTCTTCTCCAGGCTGAACAGCCCCAGCTCTCTCAGCCTTTCTTCATAGGAGAGGTGCTCCAGCCCTCTCATCATCTTTGTGGCCTCCTCTGGACCTTCTCCAGCTGGTCCATGTCCTTCTTATGTTGGGGGCTCCAGAACTGGACACAGCACATCTTGCTTCCTTTTGTCTCCAGCCCCTCGGATACCACCTCTCCCAGACCAAGAAACATCTCCCTGCGGAAGGAGTCTCTCCTCCAAGAGGCCCTGACGTACATGTTACTTCCAAAAACCCACATCCGCACACACCGTATTTATTTTAAATCTACAAAAGGACGTCAGACAATTACAGACTGTATGAAACAAAATATTAGAACATCTGTGAATATTTGTGTCTTCTGCGGAAAACTCAGTCAGAGCCTAATTATGTCCCTTTGGCGTCGCGTTGACTAGGAAACAGCAATTTAGCGGAAGGCTAAAATTTTTTCAGCAGACATGGCAGCGCGAACGGGCACAGCACCAGGAAGGCGTTTGATTTTCATGAACACGTTTGTAGATCCAATGACTGCAAGTCAGCAGTTTTCTCGCTAGTAGGCATTTGCAAGAAATTGTGTATTAATTGAAATGACTGCTTATAAAATAAATGGAATTATTATACATGTTGGATAAAATTACCACGTTTTTTATAAGTTCAGAAATTAAAAGTACGATTATACAGTGGGTCCAAAATCAGTCATGAGAAAGAAATGCAAAGCCAAAGTTGTACAATGAAGATCCAAAGGAAATGCACATTTGAGTTATTAATACATTATTTGAGGGAAAGAGATTTTCCGCAGATAAAAGGAATATCTAAATAAATTGTACAATTGTGAAATAAACTTATAAAAGAAACTTCATACAATCTTGCTTGCTCCAGCACACTCTATTCGGGTCCTAAATATAACTCTTGATACAACATGACAAAAATTTGGCCTTGCTAATTTACGTCGCTGTTCCTAGCTCTGCTTTCTGGCAGCCAAGCCCAGGACACCTCTAAGCCTGGCTTTATGCCGCTGGTGTGTCTCAGGATACACCAGTGAGCTGGAGCCAACAGGAGTGAGTTAAGCCTGTGATTTTATCTTCGGTAGCTGGCTAGAGGAAAACAGGATCGTGTGATGTTCTCTGAGACAGTGCTTTATCCGGAAAACTGGATCCCACGGGGTCTGGGCGCTGGGGAGCTGAAGAACGCAGCCTCTTTAACCCCAGTTTCAGTTCTCTCCAGACAAGGCCTGAAGAGAATTTAAGCTGTTGCGAAAGGGGAGAGGATACAAAACAAAGGTGCTGTGGGATTTGAAGTGATTTAGCTACATTGACAGAGCTTACTCGCTTCATCAGAAAATAAATTTAAGAGATTGGAAGAGTGAAATACCAGAGCAAAAATAAGATAACAACCAGTAGATGTCCACAGGTTTAGCCCAACAGAGCTCCCACAGTGGCTTTTCTTTGTCTATCTCACAATCCGCTGCTCATCTGTCTTTTCCCCTCTTTCCATCACAAATCAAATCCGTTCTCAGAAACGTCAGCTCTTTGGCAGCCGTTTCACCCTTGCTGCTACCAATTTGCCGGAGGAGCCGCAGAACCTCCGACAGCTTCTGGCAGGACGCAGCACCTCCGGCCCTCCTTTCGCCTTGTGGAAGTAATGCTATTCCGGTAGAAGTGGTGGAAACTTTCCCGTGAATAATTCCGGTCACTTTGCTACTCTCCGTTACAAAAACGATCTCCTCTGCTTCAAGCTCGAGAAAGATATGGTTGGAAACTGGCGATATTTGAACGCCAAATATTTATTTCAAGTGTTCCAGCGTGGTAGCGAACGAGATAGCGCCAAGTATGATAAAATTTTATTTCCTGCTTTGTGAAGGCACAGCCTTGAGAGAAAGGATTTCAAGAGGAGCATCTAAAGTCTTATTAACGCCTAGGATAGCCAGTATAATCCTACCACTTCCCTTCGCTTAGGCTAAAGCTCTCCAAATATTTACCAGGCTTCCGAATTTACTGAGAAATGGCCGCTATACCCTCGGTAGCAGCGCGGTAGATCTGTCAATTTACTGACATAGCAAAATATAAATTGTAAATGTACTGAAGGAGTGAGAAAATCAGAGGCAGCACAGCAAATAACGGGTACAGACGTGATTTCCGTAACCGCAAATATATCTCAGCCTAAAAACACTGGGAAAACTCTTTAAAGTGTGGATAATTGGGCAAAAGCATGAGAATATGCAACATCTCAGCGGTAGCTAATTTAATGACTTCAAAGAGCTATTTGTCTAAGATTTTTACATTTGGAATCTAGAATTATGAGTATCTAGGAATATATTTAAGTATTCAAGGCTACATATCTTCATAATTGCTACAGAAATTGCAATAACTGAAAGCCTGCCCTGCCAGCTCTTCTCCCCATCTCCACCTCTGGGGTTTGTTCTAAACATTACAAACCTTGACACAGCTTCAAAGCCACATTTTATTAAACTGAAAATATTGCAAAGGCCAGATTTTCTGCTTCTTACAAGGCCAGGCGGCTTTTTTCCTCCCACCCTTCAATAAACTGTACTTGACCACTGAACTTGCCGTCGTTCAGTCACAGATGACAGCAGCTTTTTAACACCGTAACACATTATTTTAAAGTTTTGCAAGTCATCTTTTGAGGTATGGAGAAAAAAAAAAAAAAAAAAAAAAGGAGACCCTCAGACATCTCAGAGGCTTTGGTGGAGCTCAGCTGTTTGGTTACTGCAGTCACTGACCTTTGGGGTTAAGGAAAAGTGGAAAGCGTCTCTATGCTTTCAGAATTTTCTTTTTAAATTTCTTATTTTACCAGAATGGCCTACCCTGTTCTGTTCAACCCCCTCAAGCATTTTACAACTTGGAAACGGAGAGAAACAGGAGGAGCGAGAAGTCAGACGTTCAGCGACCTGGTCTCCTCCAGCTGCCTTGGCATGTGCGGTGTGAGAAGTTTTAGAAGGTAAGCTTTCCCATGGAAGAACTAGCTTACCTCCAAAACTTAATGCTTGCTAATTTCTTCATTTCTTCTGTATTTGGAATATATTCTAGAGTAACACGGGTTGTGCCTCGAGATAGCAGACACCAGCTAGCTTACTCAGATGGTAAAACTTGCAGGCAGTCATTTTAAGATGGGCTTTTGCTCCTCACATTTGCGTTGATACCAGTGTGGTGGCTTTGGGATCTTCGGCCATTTTCTCCTTTCGAGATGGAACCCAGCAGTCACGGTTCCTGCTGGCTGCTCGTGTTGGAAGGGTGCTGCTCCGGAGGGGCTGGTGGCGGCGCAATATTCCCACTGTCACTCCAATACCTACCAATACGCTCCAGCATCAGAGCTCAGAAATCAATAACTGTCTGGTGATGGAGTGCGCAGCTGAGAAGATCTAGTCACTTTCTGGGAAGAAATCCAAGCGTTTAAAACGTGCTTGGTTTGTTTTTGTTGTTTTGTTTTTTTTTTTTCCTCAATAGTTCTGTAAAAAAGGTCAGAGCAAGAGAAGAACAAAATCAGAAGATGGAATAGTACAAATCCACAGCACAAGGTATGGTCACACAAAAATGGTTGTGATCACATCCCTCGCACTTTTCCAAATAGTTGTTGCAATAATTTTGCAGTTCAGTTGAGCTTCAAATTTTTCATCCCCAGCTAAAATAAAATTCATGATGCTTTATCCGATTTCCCTCACCCAGTCCAAAAGGGAGAAACAAATCCCTGCTGCCATCACCACTCAGAATGCTGGCTGCAAAGCAACCAGAGGGCGGCAACAAAAAAAAATAAAAATAAATAAATCTTGTTCTTAGTATTCTATAGTACATTTATATTAATTTGTTTCAATTACAATTTAATAACATTGGTGATGCATGGCCTGATCCTGCAGTGCTGTGCATACCTTTGCCTTGCGTGGGGTTTATCAGCTCCTTTATCAGCAAAGGATCTTGCCATCTCAGATGCCGAGCTCCTCTGCAATTAGACCTGGAAAATGGAAAATAAAAAGGATGTGAAAGCTTTGTGTGCTACACAAGGCTGTACCACAAAGGTGGTGTCCAAGCAAAATCAAAGCTATCAGCGTAAGTGCAAGCCAACCACACTGCTAAATCATCTTGACACCTGTCAAGTGTTTTTTAAAATGAAAAATTTTAATGAAATATGGAATTTTTTAAACCACCACCAACCATCGCTAAACATTGCCGTTGCAGGGGAATAGAAGATGATTTGCAGTGGCTTCCCCTTGAATTTCCTTGGCCGCTGCTGAGCACGGCTGAGCGCCCTTACCTGCGAGTCAGCGCGGGGCGAGCCCAGGGACCCTGCCCGCCGCAGCCGGGTGATGGCATCCCTCCGGAGCGGTGGGCAAAGCAACAAGCCACCGTGTGATTTTTTTTATTTTTTTTTTATTTTTTTTCACATGCAAGAATGTATTTGCAACATAGGAAAAGAAATGTATATTAAATATTTGCAAATAAAAGCTTTAATTTTGTATTTTTACATATCTGGTTGCTTTAAGCAAACTAACTTCTACATGCACAGAAGAGAAATGTTCACATATTCCACCTTTAAAAATACAGGGCTACGTGTAATTTTCTACAGCAAAGGATTCCAAATCTCTCTACTGTCCATCTGATTCACAGGTAATTACTCTGATTTTTCTGTCTGACTGTTGTGCAGGGCTGAGTCTGTATTAGTGGGGGCACAGTTGGTAAGAGGCTGATTGGGAAACATTTTCTCTAAGTTGGAGGAAACCAGTCTCTTTTCTCACAAGTGATGAGGTGTGTCGTGTCAAACGACAATTTTGGTTACAAGTTATATGATACCTTTATAGGTAGCTGCAAGAAAAAAAAGACACAAGGAATTACATCATTGGTAGAGAATCGTTTAACTTCCAGGTGACAGGGAAGAAAAAGGCAAATTGTGATCTCATTTACAGAGCAATTCTCCTCAGGAGGGTTTCGACTATTCAGCCACAAAAATTTCAGCTGAGTCACTGAAAACTAAATATAATTCAGTAAGATTGCTCAGAAAGGAACTGCAGGCTATCCACTACAGCTCTTAGTCACTGTTATTTCGGTTTTTTTAAAGGTGTAGATGCTCAATTTATTTAAATTTGGTTCTCTCAAGTCTGCCAAAGAAGGACCACTGGGCAGCAGCTGAAAAATCAGAAGTCTGATGAAGTTTACCCCTATTGCTATGGTTAAAATGTAACTGAAGTGCTGGACAGAAAATGAGAGGCAGGTCTCCTGTTTCTTATTTATTTAGAACAGCTGAAAAGCTTTCTAAGGGTTAACTAAAAAAAACTCTGGATGATCCAGAAGTGTGGGTTCAGGATGATATGGAATAATGACATTATAATTAATAGAAATAAAAGCTAATGGAACGTCTGTTACTTTATCCCGACACTAGGTTATTAATTCAGGTTTCAGATTTCACACAAACAAAACAGGGACCTTGGTGCCTAGTTTACCCCAAATTGTAGAATTTTATCTTCAAGCTTATTACTAAGCAATGTACATTCTGCTTGATATCGTGTTGTTACTGTCTTTTGTCTTTTTTTAGGTCAGTTTGGGCAGAAGAAAACAATATATTCTCTTGTTTTATAGTCCAGAACAGATTTTTTTTCAGTATTGCTCCCTTTACATGTGCACTACTTCATTGAAATGAATCCCTGTTCAAGGTATTTATTTCCTCCCTGTCAAAAAAAAGTAGGAAAAAAAAAAAAGGAAGGAGGTATTGTGTGAAAATATAGGGTATTTAATTAAGAATTATAGCTCTTCCTTAGAAAATAATCTATTGACAGTAGATAGAACCTCCGTACCTCCCCAAAAAGCCAAGAGCAACCCAGTGTTTTCACAGAGTGTAAAGAATTTAGAAGAGTTCACAAGAGAGACGCTTGGGTGGCTGTTAAGCAAGCTGGGAATTTGAACAGAGAAGGAACATTTTAGTACTTTTGACCATAACACATTAGATACAGATTAAGCAAAAATTATTTCCAGCCCGGTTATCAGCCAGAAAATTTTGTCAGGGAGTAAAAACTCTCCCTGGCAGCGGTACGGCGAGCTGGGAACCCGCAGACGTCGGGCTGTAGGAGATTTCTCCAGAGCGGTGATCTGAAAAGCTACAGTTCGCAAGGCAATCATAAATCATCTGCCGACAACTCCTCCCGGCCTTTGCCAGGGCGGTTTTGTCGTGACTATGGCAACTCCAGGCCAAAGTTCAATTATTTTACATTTTTATTATCGCTGCTGCTTAAAGTTCACCAGGGTGACTTACTGCTAGCACAGAGAGCAGATCCCAGATAGCGAGGAGGAGGAAACCACCTCATGCTAAGCAGGACTAAAGAGCAGAAAACACCCTGACCCGGTGGAAAATACCCATTCGACAAAATGCCGTCCAGAAAAAAAACAGCCATGTTTGCATCCGCCTTTTTTACCTGCATTTGCTCTTTCGTGTTGATTTGCGTTGTCCTGGCCACCCAGCACTGGATGAGGAGTGAGGTTCGCTTCTCTGGCACAAATTCCAGCGTCACCGTCAGCCTCCGCTACGGACTCTTTAGCGGTACCTGTGAACAGTTTGTCGCTGCGGGGCTTCAAGTGTCAGAACAGGCTTTCCAAGGTGAGTGGTGTTACGCCTGGAAGTGGATGGCGTCTTCTTGCTCATGCAGGTGGTGGATGTAGGAACCGCGGCTCATTCTTTTATTCATCTGAGCATAATATCGTGAGTGAGAACAAGAATATCTATAAAGTAATGTGGGGATTTAAGTGATATAAAATAAGACCTCGAAAAAGCACAGAAATGCTGCAGCATTCTTATCAATAGCAACTACTCATTACCTATGATCTTAGTCAACGCCTTGGAACAAGGGAAGAATGCAAAAGAGGAACTCTGTGTAAAATTGATTTTAATTTTCAGAAGTTTTCAGTGAGGAACAGAAAAGCAACCTTCAATTACCATTTTATTAAAGGATTACAAACCTAATTCACCTTCCAGGATTTTTTTTTTTTTGTGATTTTGTTATGTTAAATTAATTGTTTGATTTAAAACATTTCATCACATATCTAATTAGCATCATTTTTATTAGAAGGAGGATTTATGAGGCTGCTGAAGGGAAAAGCACAAAACACATAAACCAGGAGTTCAGATAGATACAGTCTTTATAAGTGTGCTGGACCTACATATTTATGACAATATCCCTTTTATTTTTTCCTTTAAGAGCACATAATTCCATTTTTAACTGGTATTATCAAACTTAACCATTTGCTTAGTGTTTCCAACGCTTAGGCTTCCTTGTGTCTTTTTTTTTCTTGTGTTAGACCATGGAGTATGGATTACAGCATGGCTTGCCATATTTTCTAAGGCCCTTCTTCCCTCACCCAATGTGTGGTTTTCAGGTGACTCCTCGTCATCATGACTTTCCAAAAAAAACTCTGAGATGAGCTTTGGAAACAAGGTTATTAGAATAACATTTCAGCAAACACCCAGTAGATTCAGATTGAACTCTTACATTGATATACAACAGGTCTTACTCTTTGTGCATCTGCAGGTCTTGGTATTTATCCTCCATGGTAGAATTAATGTAGAAGAAAAAAAAAAATTAACTATTAAAGGAGGACAGAAGAACTGAGAGATAAAGGACAAGGAATGCTACATAGGAATAAAACAAAGTTTAAAAATAAGGGGAAGACCAGAAGAGGCTTTACGTAGAGCAACCTTGGAGAAAGTTAAGACAAGCATGAGAAATCTTAGTATGGGAAGCAAAACATGAGAAAAAAAAAAACAGGGAGCAAGAAATTACACATACTGAGTATGAAGCACAGACTCAATACTGATTTCACAAGGTTCAGCAAAGATTCACTTAACTTTATCCATAAGTAGGTCTACTGACATGAAGAAAACCGTTCACAGACCCCAAAGGTAGATCAGCCAGAAAGCTGGTGCAAGAGTCAAGGATTTGCACCAATTTTATGTATCTTGCTGTCTCACTGAGTTCAAAGCAATAATGCTGATATCCACGTGTGGAATTTAGAAGAGTAGGTCAAACAATTCTGAAACCTAAAATGTATTTTAAGAATTTTTCTTTTCTGGTAAGCTGGTGTAAGATGTCCCATCACAGAAAAGCCACCGCTGTAGAGCACAGCAGACCTAAGCCTCCAGATGGTTCCCATCTCCTACCTCTTTCCCACCTCAATTTAGCACAGAAATTGTATCTCTACCAACAGGCACCCAAATTACCACAGAGGCAAAGCTGTATCACGTGAGCCGGTTCACATTTTAATATTGCAATGAGAAACCCGAACGCAGCAGCGCTCCTAACAAAGCATAGAGCATATATTAAAATAATGACGTAACAAATGGAAAAAAGTCACAAGTCTTTCAAACCAGCTTCTTTACAGAATAATCAAAGTTATTATTAGAAGAGTAAACATGTATTTATAAAAATAGTGTACATATGGTTATATCTCCCCACGCCAGTTGGCTCGAGCCCCAGACCTTGCGCCGTGCGGGCAGACTCGTGTTGATTTTAACAGGGCTCCGTGTGAAACCAGGAGTCCACCCATGGAGAGCTGATCGCAGGGCAAGGATGTGGTCTCGCCTTCGTCGGCACAATTGCTAACCCAACCCAATCCCAGGGCCTGGGCGCTACCGAGATACAGATTTTAATTGCTTCAGTAAAGGATTTCAGTTCTTTGCATGGTCTACATGCATTTTGGTGTTGGTGGTGGTTTCACCCTACAAGATCTAGGGTTTTGCGCTCATCAATTACAAATTGTCATCTCGATTCTCACATATCGGCCGTTTAGGGATGAACAAAACGAGTGAGCTTCAGGAGCTGCTAGTTGCCTTCAACAGCTGCTGAAAGAAAGTCGCACTTTATGAATTGTCTTAATATGGATTGGCCACATCCCTCACCAGTTCAGTTAGGCATATACCCAAGATTAAATGAACCGATTTTAAATTAATTCTTCAGCTTTATACTAGGCATGATTGTCACATTTTATATGAAGTATGGTTCCATACATTCTTGAAATAGAAGAAATACTTCACAGAATTGCATCCATACTATTTTTAAATTCAAATAATAGAGTTCTCCTAAGACAATAGAGCTCTTTGTTTGAAGATATCCTTAAGTATGGAGAAATGAAGCGCTGTGCTTTCTCTAACATTCCATTAAACAGTAACAAGAGTTATAAGCATCCTTTTAAATCACAGCACGCAAGTATGGCCTGGGTGGGGGTCTCTGCTGTGTTTCTCAATTAGCATTTTCAAATTTGGGGGTGAAAAAACAATGGGAATAATGAAAGAGTAAATCAAAGACCATAGCTTGGGGATACAGAGTACCTGTTTGCAGTAATCCAGGTTGGCTTTTATTAACGGCCATACAAAAGCAGATGATCAGCAGCCTTTACAAAGACCATAACTTATTATTTTGGAGACCATAACATTAAAATAAATTTCCAAGCATAAAGATGAAAGACAAGCAAAGGAATATGGTTTCTGTACGTGTGCAGTGCACGAACTGCCTGGTCAGGGTGGCCTCTAACAGACGGCCGTGAACGACATCGGTAGAGCGATAAATCGATACGGCTCCTTCGGAGGCTCTGGGGAAGAGCAGAATAAAAGTTATCTAATAACTTAAGTCCTTAGAGTCTTCGTTACCTGTTTTAATGATTTGGCTTAGAAAGGAACCACCTATGACTATATCTGTAACAGAGCCTGTGTCCAGCTTTGCTGGTTTCCAAGTCCAACACGAAAACGGTGAGCAAGGTGCAGGAAGAGGCACACCCAGAGAGTCCTGTAAAGTCAGGCTTTATCTGACTACTGACAACCCACAAGGCCAACAGCACACGAGGAAGTGTGAAATTTGTACAGCAGAGAGGAATCGATTAACCTTCCGACTTTAAAAATACATAACAAAGGCTTGAACGTTGCAGGAACTTTATTAATGCTGTCATCAGTTTCCAGGTGTTCCATGGGATCTCCTGAAAAGTGGAAAGCTAGGTTGAACTCTACTTTGTTGGGGTTTTTTTTTGTTTTGTTTGGGTTTTGTTGTTTTGGTTTTTTTTAAATGAGAAATTCATTGTGTGTTGTAAGCGATCGTAAACCTCCTAAAAGCTACCAGCTAAGTAGTGCTTAGGAAAGACCTCCAGGCTGTCAGCCAGACATCATTCACACTCAGGTCAGGAAAAGTTTGGGAAATTCTGTCCAACCGTACAATAGGTAAAGATGAAGAAAAAAAAAGAAAAAAAAAAGGAAGAAGATACAGGAAATTAAAGAGAGACCTGATGGAGACAAAAACCTCTGCTTTCATCCTGGAATTTGGTTATTTTACACTGATGCAGAGGTTTTCCAGCTCCAGGTTACTATCAATCCCATTCAGGTAGATCAGCTACTGTAGATTCCTTCAGTCTGCACAGACTGCTTTGTTTGGGGGGAAAAAAAAAAATCTACTGTCACAAAATCATCACTTTATTTGAAACTTTTAGTCTTGTGCTGTTGCAGATGTGCTTACAACAGGCCGAGTCCGACAAAATTTTGTGCCCCGAACTGCAGATTGCTGTCAGAGACAAACACGATCAATTAGGGGGTGCAATAGATGTAGGCAGTCAATTCCGGAGATGTTCCGAGTGATAAAATGAAGGAAGGCTGCCAGAGGGAAAGGACACGAGCCTGACGGGTGTGGCTCCAGACTTATTCCTTGAACCAGGCAGTGCCCGAGCAGCGAGGCTGCTTCAGCGCGACTGCGGTGTGCTCGCTCCCATTTAATTGAGTGATTGCTCCTGAACATCTCTCTCTCCCGTTCTTCTAGGGGAATTGCTTCAATTCGCACCTGATTTCCATAACACATCCCTACCTGCCATTTCCTCAAACAGAAATTAACTTCCACCAGGAATAATGTATCAAATGAGAGAGGAGCTCTCCTTTTTCCTTTACTTCCAATAGCTCTTCTATTTGTTATGAGTGTTTATTTTCTTTTTATGGGGTTTTTACTATTTTTGTTGATAGTTTTCCTGCTATGATTTCTCCAATTTATGCACTGAATACTCAGCCATAATGGCTTTGTATTAAAAGCAGCATAGGAAGGAAGTTTTCCTGCAGATGACTCTACCACAACACCCATTTGAACAGAGCTTGAAACCGTTGTCGTATTTATTACAGGGTAAGGCAGCCACAGGCACATTGTAGTTGCTGTTTCAATCTTTAAATTGAAAGCTAGAAAATAAAATATTTCCACGCAGCTCTACTGCAATTACACTTTGAGTATATTGCATTCACTTTTGTGTCTCTTGTTATCAGCAACATATCCAATAACTGGAAGGATTTAGGCAAAACCAAGAAAATCACTTACAGTCCTGGAGGGGTGGACTATATGTGCCACGTGCACACGGGCAGCCATGGACGTAGCTACAGAAACTACACCATGTCCTACAACCTACATGTCCTACTGTCTCCACCATTCTTTTCTTTTGCAGGACATGGGAAGAGACAGATCTAGTCAGGGTATGAACACCAGCTCAATGGCCAACCATGTCCAGGAATGACCATACTCAGTTATGTTTGTCTTACAAATGCACCTGACCCTTCCAGGCTAATGGCTTCACAGGACTTTTAGAAGCTGTTCCCCTTGGCAGATTTATTCCATATGAGGGAGACTGCTGCTAAATTAAGAGGAAATAATCTACAATTGCAGCCAAGTTTTAAATCGGGCATCTGTAGAAGTTGCCAGATATCTCAGGAACAACGGGCAGAGGAACACTTAGCTTTCTGGTCTGATTTAGGCATAAAGTTTCTGTTTGGCCTTGTCAAGAGGAAATATTTACAGAAACATTAAGGAAAATAAGTTTATTACTACTCAACTCAGTACCCAAGAAGTTTGTGTGCCTGCAGGATTAGCAGATGTGCACTTATAGAATCATAGAATGGTTTGGGTTGGAAGGGACCTTCAAAGGCCATCCAGTCCAACCCCCCTGCCAGGAGCAGGGACATCTCCAACCAGATCAGGTTGCTCAGAGCCCCGTCCAACCTGGCCTGGAATGTTTCCAGACTAATATTTCAGACTAATGTACCTTCATTCCATTTTGGATTGAAGTTCATGTGCTGTGTCCAAAACTACTGTTCCTTCTACATCCTGAACCTCACAGATCAGCCAGATCTCTGCTTATTAGCTTTTAATTACAACCATGTTAGTAAGCAATAAGGTCGTCCAAGCCCACCAGACCATGCTGGGAAAGTTGATTATCGATGCTGAGCCGCTGTATTTCAGTTGCAGATAACCTGAGCGGCACCAAGGCGAAAAGCATGATCACTGCAATTATTGTGATTCTGGTTCTCGGTTTACTGAGTTCCCTGCTGAGTTCTGGCTTTACCTGCACTAACGCTGTCAGCAATCCCTACCAGACGTTTTTGGGACCCATCGGAGTTTATACCTGGAATTCCTTGTGCGGTGAGTAACACACCCCATGATGACCACGTTCTGCCCGCTGTGCGGATGAATACTATATTCTCTCAATTCCAAGATTAAGAAATATATATCTGTGAAGTTAAACACTTGGAAAAGTATTCTGTTCAGTTGGGTTTGGTTTTTAACCATGTCTGTTGAGCTACTTGAAAACTATAGTTTAAGTACCAGTAAAATAGCGTTAGTTACTTGAAGTGACACCATCGATCAGTAGGAATCTGGATTCACTGGAAGCAAAAATGGAAATTACAAGGCCCAAACAGGTGTAGCATTATTTCATGCATGAGAAGAACAGAATAAGCTGACAAATACAGAATGAAACCATAACGGAAAAGTCTACACGGGATGTGACTGCAGTTTGGTAACCTCTTTAGGACCTTATGGCACTATTTTATGGCGTTTGTAGTGTATTTGTTGCTGGGTTAGCTACCTACCAAATTAGGCCTCTAAGGTCTGATCTGTGGGATGGACCCTGTCTTCACTTCTGAAAAACATATTAAATCAAATACATCCACAACAGCTTTAGCACGGCAGGGTGGCAGTTAGGAGGAGTGAGTCACAGCAATATTTATTTCCTTCTCTAGAAAGCACTTTCACAGATCAAAATAAGTTTTAACATTCACTAAGCAGGGAAAAAAAAAAAAAAAAAAAAAAA
>JAAGAY010058630.1:0-29355 GCA_011801015.1 Ardeotis arabs
TTTTTTTTTTTTTTTTTTTTTTTTTTTACTATTCTGCAAGATCCCTCCTGAAATTGGTGCAGTGTGCAGTATTTATTTGCAATGTTTTGGAAAATATTTGATGCAGTTCATTTATCTTTTAAGCAGGTAGAAATAAGGTAGGGTTGTCAGCATGTTGAGTCAGTCATCTATGAGCAAAATGTTTTGTGGATGTTAGTTTGGAGACTGTTTAGCAGTTAGATGGTAGGATGTTCCTCAAAGAGGCTCTTTTAAGGATTTGTGTTGTGCAACAGACATCTGGAGTTGAGAGAGAAATACAGTGCCGTGTTTCCTTCACTAAATTTATTTTATTTACCCTTCAACATTGAGTGGATTCTTCATAGCTGATAAGAAAAAATCTTTTGCTTCTTGTTCAACTGTTAATGTCTTACATAAAAATTGATATTCCAAAACAGATTTCCTGGAGAAAAGTGATGGTTATGCCAAGCTTCTCTGGGCAGCATTGCACCAAGGTTGTTCACCTAGCACCTCCGTGTTTGTGTTGAGACGTGCTCTGCATTCTCTACTTTCCTGGCGGCAAGAACTTCTGTGGGAAGATGGAAGAGAGGACTTGAACGTGCTGTACAACAGATTCTGCTAATACTGTCGGAGAGCCTTTAGATGGTAATTTCACTGGAATGTCTGAAGACACCTTAAGGTAGGTGATGACTGTTACTTCAGTTTTACAGTTGGTAAAATTAAATCACGGGGGAGTTTAAGTGGTTCACCTGAAGATCGAATAATAAATCCAGAGCATGTTAAACACCAGATTCCCCAGCGCTCAGCATCTGGCAACATAGCTCCGTTCAGTAGAAAATGAAAAAAATGCCCGCACCCTTTAATTAGTCATGGAAGGAATAAACGTGCGTGAACCTTGTAGACTTTCAATTGCACACTTATTTTGCGCTGATGCAAACCTATTCTGGGGTGTGAGTTCACGGAGAGAAAGGGTGACTAAGGTGAGAAGTGTTCAAACAGCTGAGCAAACTGCACATGCACTTTAAAATGCTGCAGGGTTTGTAAGTTCATAAAAGCCTCATAACTGTAAGGTTTATTAGCTAGCATAATAATTTTCCAAGGGAAGTAGGAGAAGATGTGAGTCAATTAACCCTTCACTATATTACTTGTGCTAGAACACTGGAGAAATAGATTGTTTTCTTTTTATCTGCATGTGATTGACCAATATAATGGTGATCTAGAGAGTTATGTGGCTGTAAAAACAAAACAAAAACCAAACCAAACTGAAAAAAAACAGCAGGAGTGATGCTAGGATGTGTTATGTTGAAATATTTCTCATTACTAATTACTATTACTCGTTACTAATGCTCGTGCACACAGCAAGGGAGCCTTTGGCGAATGTTTTTCTGGATGACTGTACCATTTTTTCTTATTGACTTGCCAGAAAGGTGCATTCACACTGAAGCATATTTAGATAAATGAACGTGGAAGATGAGCAGAATGGATTTCAAAGCAAAATCTACAACTTTTCTTTTTTACGTTAGATGGAGTGACTTGTTTTTCTGATTTGAGTTTTGTTAGGAGATTGACCTTCAAGAACATAACTTTATTACAAGAGTAATGTCATTGGTGGGCTTTGATGTAGCTTGCAAGCATGATTCACAAAAAGTTTGTGTTTTACAGATATGGTTTTTTTGCAGGAAAAGCAATTTTTTCCACAAGACCCTGGAAGGATTTTTATAATGTGTGTAAATGGAGTTTATTAAGGTTTTGGCAGATTTGTGACCCGTGTTAATTTATATAACTCACAATGTCTCACTGTGAGTAGTCAAGTTTAGTATTGCTGGGCTCAGATAAAGATTCCTGGATACAATTCTCTGACCCTGACCTCAGGGACCATATTTTCTTAGATCAGAACATGTTTTCTCTTGTAGGTGTGGGACAAAAGCATGTATATTGATCATACCAGCTACTTCTATCTGATTTTAGGTTTAATTCACCTCCCTAAAGCGGGAAACAAATATAAAAGTGTCCGAACAGCTGCATAAGTTATATAGACATTTTAAAATAATGCTATTTGTAAGTTCATACAGCCTCCTAACAGTAAGGCTTATTAGCCAATGCAGTGATTTTCCAAGGGAAGTAGGAGTTGGTGTGGATTAATTAACCCTCTAGTGTATTGCACACACTGTAGCACTGAAGAAAGCATCACATGGAACTGTCCTGAACCACAAATGAAGGGTAAGCTCTTTTCTACTGTTCTGTGAATACAATCTTCACCTTGCATCTAAATACAGAGACTTTTGCAAGAGAATATTAGTACTACAGTTAGAGAAATGGTGGTGATAAAATGAGGGGTGGAAGCAGAGCACTTTCTTTTGTCGTAATTTTTTATTTGCTGATGAGAAACCAAAAGCACTGGATCATACAAGCACAGTGATTATCAGAGGCCCCTGATTTAAATATGTCACAATCAGATTGCCCCAAGTCACCGATATATACAACACCTTAGTAGTCCTCATTATTTCTGTATTTATTTTCCCATTCCTGTCATTGTGACAGGGTTAAAATAACAAAGATAATAAGTATTTTTCTGTATATTTGTGCATTCAAAAATAACTGAAAATTTCTCCAATATATTAACGAAAAGGCTACCTCTGTGAGGAGACCAAACCTGTTATTTGTGAGGCAGAAAAAAGAAAATTTTATATGCAGCTGGGTTGTTTGGTTTTTTTTGACTGCACACTGTTACACCACTTTAAATAAACACTATGATCTAGCAGACTAGTATTAAGATAAATGTTTAGTGGTGTCAGGCCCATTTCCTCCACTTACTTCTCAGCATGCAGTTGTCTGAAATGCAAACGGTAAGAGCTGGTGCAATTGAATGGACACGCTGATAAAGTACTTGGTTAAAAAAAAAAAGTAACTGATGAGACTTATGAGTGGTCCATTGCAATGTTTTGTTTACAGAAGTCTTCAACATTACTTGCAACAAAAGCATACTTCTGACAGGAGGTTATTTTGTTTTTTCTTAACTGTGCAATATCAATTAGTCAGAGAGAAGTTGAAAAGAGGGAGGTTCAGAGGGCTGGGGGTTAAATCCAGTGATGTAACAGATCATGCACTTTGTGTGTAACGGAATAAATGTGTTTCCCTCAAGGAAAAGGAGGGACCTTTGTCATTTAGAAAGATGATTGTCAACCTGGTTGTGTCAACTGAAGACAGATTTTTATCCTGGAGTTGAAAATAAACTGCTCAGCTGGGTGGATTTACCCCTGAGTGGATTCCCTTGCCGGTTTGGGAAGCTAAGGGCGAATCCAGGAAAGGGCTGTGGACACCTGTGACTAACAGCAGTGGAACAGAAGCTGGTGAGTGTTACACCGTGAGCTCATCTGCCAGCTGCCCTCTTGCTTGGCGTGCAGCCTTCCTACACCTCTGGGGTTTCTCTTCCCTGGGCAGGCATCGCTCTCCAGTTGGCACTGAGCCGCAGGCAGGTCCATGCAACGCCTCACCGGAGCTCAGGAGGGCTCCGTGGAGGTTGTCTTTGGGACCAGCATCTTTACAGAAATTGAGAATGCCGTTTGTCAGGCGTTGTGCATGCTCACAGCGTGAATTGCCTTTTAGGAACCTGTGATTTAAATGTCATAGGTAATCGGCATTCCTCGCTTGGGGAAAAAAGAGGAGCATCTTTGTTGACAGATGGGAAAAGAAATTAGTGTATCGGCTGGGCAAATGATCCTGTGAGTCTGCCCAAGGTGCAGGGATCTCAGTGTGATTAGAAGGCCAAGAATTTAGTAAGATTTGCTTGGGACAGGAAGGAACAAGGCAAGTACAGCCCTTCAGAGTTGTTCACAGGCTGAGGAGAGTTTGGGTTTAGCAGAAGGTGTTAGGTCACTCTATTAATTTTAGAAAGTTTCCAGGTACTGATGAGAGACTTGACAACTGAATACCAGAAATATCAATCCAGATTAAGCAGTCTTTGGGTCCACTTTTTTTGCTTTTAACTTTCTCTTGAACATCTGTGTTTTTAACAAGAATTTTTTTTTTTAAGGGTGAGGTCCAATAGACAATGATCCCTCTGTGGCAATGTTTCTTCTCCTTGATCTTGGAGGTATACTAATTTGAAAGAATCCTGTATTTCTTGGCTTTCATGGTTTATTTACTGACATTGCCTTCATGCTTGTAGGAAGACCATAAGAGCATAGAACCACGAGTAATGGTTCACTGGGGGGACTGATGAGCTCCTGGCAGGTCGTCTCGCTGATGCCATGTTGCAGGAAACTTAGAGAAGCCCTTCAAATCATCAGGTACTTTTCCCTTTCAGGACTTGCTGCTGCAGAGCCTCAAGATTTCCTCTGAATGGTTTATGATTCCTCTTTGTGTCCTGTGGGAGACCAGAGGCTGCAGTAAAAAGCCAGTCTTTACGGGGAACCTCACTGGTATCCAACTAGAAATAATGTACAAGGTGCCATTGGAAAAAGATGGATTGCAGAAATACATGTATATAGTGGATGATAAATAGAGGTGACAACAAAGAAACATTAAAAAGAGCCTGGTGTAGGAAAGCTACAGAACTGACTGAGCCAAAGCCTCCTTCAGGAAAAATGAGCGTGGTCCATCAACTTTGGTTATTCCAGCAAAGCACAGAGTTTAGTTTATCACATTTTCAGTTTGACCTAAACTTACGGAAAGGCTTATTGGAGACTTAAACTATATATCAAAACAAAAACCTTGAAAATTTCAAAATTTTACTGGTATTTTTTTTTCTCCCTTCAGTCATTTCTGCACAAGTACGTTTTTTCTGTCAGCTGAGGACATAGGCAGACGAATTAGTGTCTCTGAGCTAATAATGGTTCTGGTGGGTCCCTAAACAGAAAGAGGCAGAAAGCAAGCATGCTTCATTATGCTCTTTAGAGTAAAAGGCAAATAAAGTGGGAGCAGGGGAGTATTTCTCCTTGCTATTTTTCAGCCAGAGGTTAATTCAAGTGGAGGTAGGAACGCTGGTTCCCCCAGCCGCCAGTGCAGAGAGGTTGAGTCAGAGCTTTCCGCAAGCCAAAGTGGCTGCATTGTTAAGTGAGACTGGACCCTTGGCTTGTTAATCCCAACCAGTTTTGGGCGTAGGGTAGGATCCCAAAGTGCTCAGCGCTCCAGAAAATTCACCTTAGCTAAATATACAGCGGTTAGGTGCTGGGCTTAGAAGCCAGAGAGCCTGAAGCAGCAGGTGGGAGCCACGTCTGCCTGCGGCACCCATCTCATGGCAAGAGTTGTGCTGGGTGAGGAGGGTGAGGAGGACCAGGCACGGCAGTGGCAGGGGCAGCTCCCACCGCACAGGGCAGGAGGGAGGAGTGGGGCTGCCCGGCCGCGATGGGTGTTCCCCTCCACCAGCGACCTGCGGTTCTTGGCAGCCCTGGGAAGAAAAGGGGTGACACCAGCCAGAGGAAGGGTTTCTGTTTTCAGTGCGTCAGCCAGCTTTTTGTCACTGCTGCCAAAAATACAGATTTTTATTAGTGCTGCTAAAAGAAACTCTGTTCAGGGGTCTTTATTTTCAATTCCAGTTTAATTCAAGACAGTATTGCAAAGCATATCCTCCAGTACCCTAATGACGTTTCACAGCCCTGGGTGGAGTTGCCCTTGTGTGACAGAGTAGAAAAGGGGTCTAGGTGTTTGAGGAGTCTGATTTATTATACCAAATTTGATGCATAAATGGGCAAATTATGGGGGTGGGAGAGATATAGGGGCAGGGAGAGGAAAGGCCTGGGATATGTGAACTGGTTTCAATAAGAGCCAGTATGAAATTTCATCCCCTTCTCAAGAAGAAACCAGCCTTTTCAAAATCTCTCCTATTTTTCCAAGCTTAAAGTAAATAAGTAAATAGCTCATGCTCCCACTTGTTGGCTTCAAATGGAAGCCAGAACTGAGGGGTACAAAGGAGATACAAAAGGCCATTTAATAACTTGAAAGAAAATATTTCCAAATGGCTCAGAATGAGGTAAGGTTGGTTCTTAAGAATTTCCCCATTTAGTTTCTGCAGCCAGGGATTGCAGCTGAAGAATTTTGTTCACCTATTCCTACTCTTGCCATATACCAAATAGCTATGCCAAGTACTTGAATAAAGAAATATTTAAGTACTGAAACTTAAATTTACATTAGCTCTAAAAAGTAATTTTGTTACTTTCTTTAATTATCCAAGCCAAATAGGAATCAAAGAGTGTATCTCACTTTAGTTTAGGACCTGATTCAGCAAGGTAATTTAATTAAGCATGAGTATAATTCACAGCACATTAGAAGTCCCACTGAAACCTACTTTTCCTGTTTTGCCGTTGTTTCCAAGCTGGTTTTATTTCTTGATGCACTAAGACAAGCCAGGCTTTTTTTTTTTGGTTTTTTTTTTTTTTCATTTCAGCTGAAGTTGTGAGCAGGGGAGAAAAGCAATTTAAGGTTAAGTGGAGAAAAATTTTATGGACTACTTGGGAAAAGCCGGATTTCAAGTAGGAAAGGATGTGGAGGGGCAGAAGCTTGTGCGAGCTGGGTGTTTCTCAAGCTACAGGTGGATACTCATAGATGTACGTGGTGGTACCCAAAGATCTGCACAGGAAGGGGTAGGAGGTGATGCTTTATTAAATACCCCAGCATCACACAGGGCTGGGCTGCGTTGTGCTTCCTCACCAGAAGTGCCATGATAAAACCTTTGCAAACACGAGCGTTAGTCATCGTGTCCTGAGTGGTGGCAGAAACCAGATCTCCGCTTGATTGCCTCCCTCTGCTTTCCCAGAAAGACTGATGAAGCCGTGACAGAGGGTTTGCCTGGATGCATTTCTATTAGAAAGTTATAAAGAAACACTCACCTTGATGTTGGCTGAAATAGTTTTGGGATCCAGCCTGCTCAGAGTGTGGTCCTGCTCACACTGGTATGAATAACTCTGTTATATTAAAGAAAATTACAACTGCATAAATTAGAAGAAACTTGGATCCTGTGGCTGACTTTCAAGAAATTTTGAGTGCAGTTTGGGAACTGACAACCATTTGGTACATAAATGGAAAACACATGAAGGAAAAATTTTATCTGTTGTTATGGATACAACAATATTATAACTCCCTTTCTTTTAGCTTTAAATAGTGGTCTAGATAATTAAATACTTTGTTTAAAAGCTATTAAAATTAGTGCCAGTCTTTTTAAAAATGTAGAAGAAACTGAGCTTATGTAAAATGTTTTTTATGTGAGGAAAATACCCAAACAACTTTGTAGAAGTTTAGGAAAACTTTGAACCTCTGATCTGATGACACAGGAAATGCTGGAGGACTAGCATTTTAAAATTAATTTTTTTTTTCTGTGTAATACAAGAATGATTAATTGTCACATTAAAGGGGAAGGGATATAACAATGAGGCAATTTATCAAATGCAAATACGGGGTTATGAATAGACTCCAAGAAAGCTCTTGTCGAAAGAGCTTAGTGCAGAGTAGCTTTCCCACAAAGTTCACACTATGTTACTTACAGAGTCGCTGGGAAACTGGGATACTTGCACGTAGAAAAATTGTTTGACTAATATTTGCATTTTTTGATTCATCAGCATGTGATTCCAAAAAAGATTTTTCTTTTTTTCTCCTTTACTCGCTCCCTTTTTCTGTTCCCCCAAAATTTCAAGTGGGAATGGTATTGCCTGGACTTGACTGGTGGTGCTTGGAAACATTTTAACTTTGTAGAGTAACATTTGAATGCAAAATTGTTACTTAAGAAAATAAATTAAGGAATAGTTCTTTAAAAATAGTACTGCTATGCTTTCTTGGCAGAAGACACAGCAATTTTTTTTAAAATAAAAGTAATTTGTGGATTCATAACCTGGAGGGCTTTGTGTTTTAGCCATCTGGGGTGGTGAGGAACCACTGGCCTCCCTCGAGTGGGCAAGGGATGCGCTGTGAAAACTGAACTTGAAAAGAAAAAAGGGATAAATATTTTTTTAATTTTTATATTTGAGCTTTAATAAGCCTTATTACTACAGCAAAAATTTGTCATATAAATAAAGATGAAATTGTACATATACATTTAAGCGCTGTTGAAATACAAGTTGATTGAGGAGAAAGGGAATGCACCTCAACTGTCCCTACAATAGCTAACATGGACCACAGTGTGCAGTGGGACAAAACGTTTAGCTTTTTGGGATGGTTTAATTGTACTGTGAATATGCCCAAGATCTGCAGCTGGGTAGCTGAAGTAGGAGTGTCAGGATCTTTCTGAATGACTTGTTTTCAGTCAGCTCAAACATCTGTGTTGTTTCTGTTCATGGTAGCAGCTCTTCTGTAATTTTACCTTTTCGCCTTTATCTGGAAATGTAATTTTTCCTGGATTATCTGCCACCTTATTTTTTTATTAGGTCCTTATCCTGTGAGAGGAGCAAACTTGCATCTAAAGGGATTCATTACCACCCCCAAGATCTGAGACCCTGAATGTGCTATGCAGGATGATTAATAGTGCTTGTCAAAAATGCCACTCATCTATTTCTCACTTGCCCTCCAGATTTAGCCTCTGCTGTGGTAACTAGCAGAGAAGCACTAAATGTGCACATCCCTGTTTGTTCCTGGATGCCTTGACTTTTACATTTTGCTGCTTTGTATTTAAATAAGCTCTAGATACCTTCCAGTTACATTCAGCATACTTCCCCTGTTTTTCCAGAGCAGGTGATCTGTCAGTGGTAGCTCTGTCAGTCGTAAATTATTTTAACTGAATCTTTTATTTAATTTGCAGCACATCTTTTCTGAAACCTGGTCAGTGTGTGGAAACTGCTAGATCACTCCTTCTTTAGCTGCTTCTAGTGGAGAAGAGCAGCGTGTTTCTGAGTCAGCAAAGGGAACCCAGCACATTTCCAAACAGCCAGAAGAGCAGGCTTGGGGAAAAAAAAAGACAGGCAAACCACTAATGAGCTAATAACAGTAAACAGAAAGGAGGAAGATCAAAGCAGAGCAGCTTGAAATGAAGGGCCCGGTGGACACCAGAAGGAAGTGCTTTGGCGATGGGGTAAGACAACTTCAGAGCAAACACTTACATGTGTACAAGGAATGTATCAGCTAGCAAGATCGTGACAGATTTTTCAGAAAGTAGCCAAATAGTATTGCACAAACTTAGAAATCCTGGTATACTAAAAGTCACAGCAGGAGCGCTTGCTGCAGCCTTGTCTCTGGCACTCCGTGCTCTTAATGCTGTGCAAGGAGCTGGGGGTGTGGAGGAAACTATTCCTTTCTTCCTAACTGCTTTTCACACGTCCAAAGACCACCGCAAAGAGGACTGCTGCTCTGCTCCTCAGAACAGGCAGCCCTAATCCTTCAGCCTTTTCTAATAAGCTGCCTTCTCCAGACCCCTCCTCGTCCTTGTTCCTGTTCTCCAGGTTTTTTCCGTTCCATCCACATCCTCTTGGGATGATAGTGCCCACAGCTGAGCCGCCTGCTTCCCACCGCCCAGCCAAATGCAAGCGTTATGCCATGTGTTTTACAGATGATACTTCTGTTTGTTTTTCCCAGAGTGGTTTTCCATTTTTTCCCAGCAGCATGATGTTGTTGACTCGTATCTGTGAGTTAATATATTATAGCTCAGTCATGAAATGGTTGAGGGTTGGATTTTTTTTTTTTTTTTTCTTTTCTGACTGCTTTAAGAAAGAGGGGAAAAAAAAGTGCCATAGGATCACTGGCAAATTTAGCTTATTTAATTTATCAGTTTTCTCGATGCTAAGGTTGAAAAAGCCACATTCACGGAGCTGTTTCAGGGAAGCAAAAAGTTTGCAGGCCCTTTGCTGTCTGTATCGCAGCAATCTGAGCTTCTTTTTAGCCTAAATGTTATCTGTGTGTTAAAGGTTTTTTTCCTCCTGTTGACAAATCCGTGATGATTGAAGGCTCAGTTTTGTTACACATGCTTACAGCTGTGTTTTACCTTGCAGCTCTGTACTGAAGACATTATGTTGTGTGGAATATCAGAGAAGTCAGAAGTCCTGCAAAGCCATAATTTATGTACAGGCTGACATGCTTCAAAAGAAAGAACAGGAGAAAAAAAAGGTATTTTTTTTTTAATTTTTAACACTGCTTGGAAACAGATGAGTACTTAACCTCTGGAGACAAAACATATGTTAGCATGAAGTAGCAAACTTGTATGTTTGTTGCCCATTTCATGACTACACACTAAAAATATTTTGACATCACTAGTTAAAGTTTGATAAAGCTAATTATTGTTGTAAAAGCACCCAAGATGCTTGCTATGTTGGCTGCCGTTCAGTACATCCCACTGAATATTGCAGTGCTTTCCAGTCAGATCTTAGAGACCATTTCATGAATGCACATAACAACCTGGCAATGTTTCCTGCCCCCAAATGTGCACTGGCTGCATAAATCCCAGGGTATTTGTTCCTGTCTCTGTCATTTTCTGCTTAGGAAACCATTTAATACACTGAGACTATATCTTCTGCACACATTCAAGTGGTAAAGGAAAATAAAGAAAGAAAAAAAACCTTCCAATAGCTCATTTTCAGCTCATGTTTTGCGTTTCAAATAAGTTTGTGGATGTTGCGACAGCTGTAGACTCTGCAAAGCAGAAGTGTCTCTCGATTTAGTCTGTGACATGATTTTGCTCATTCTTCCACTGCTTCCTGAGCTCAGCATGTCCCAGTGTTGTTTGAGAGAGATACCGAGTCAGCTGGCTGCTTTTCCAGTCAGCAGTACTCTCACCATGCCTTTCCCTACAGACAGCAACTTCTGTGTGATAAGGACAAGTTTTTGGCTCTGAGCATTCGTCAAAAAGCACCATTCCTCTGATAAGTATGTTAAACTGAGATCTCTGATCCGTGTCCAATTTGTCTCCTGCACAACACTCTTAGTTTGCTGCTTTAATGCAGTGGGGTTGGAAATAATCAGACTTTCAAACAATACCATGTGGCTGAGCACACAGTATAGAAACCAGAATGTTTGAAAATTGCATCATTATCTGTGTCATGCAGACTGAGCAGCCCACAAGAGAGAACTTTATATCACAAATGTAGTTGTGGAAATCAGAGTCTCGCTCCCTGTCCTGTGTTCTGGGCAGTAGGCTGGACAACAGCATGAATGGTTTAAGTCTCCTTTGTTTAACTTTTGGGTTTTTCATTTTCTTTTTTTTATTGCTTTTGTAGCTTATCTCTCCCTCTTCTCAACAGCCTGCTCAAGGCTGATGTTCTCCTGGTGGAACCAGACACTCGCTTTCATCCCGGGTCTATTCTACTTTTCTCCCAAGTCTACTTCCCGCTTCAAACTGGTCAGGGGGAGCAGTGGTCGTAGCCAGGCTGAGGTGGATGTTAGAAATTGAGAACAGGAGACCGTGATCTCTTACCAGCAACAAGAAAAGTCTGTAGGAAGCAGCCATCAGATCTGGAGATCGGATGGGGACCAAATACCGTGGGTGCTGCCGATTCATGCAGAATTAGACTAGAATGGGTATTGCTAACTGAAGGGGAAAAACCCCTCCCAATAAAGAATAGGGTTGTTTTAGTTCTTAAGACATTTAATGATGTACTGGCACGTAGTAACTGCACTATAAATATAGTCTGAAAAAATATGAGCTTAGTTTGGAAGCTGCTCTCAGCTAAATTATGGGGTTTTGATCCTGACCTAAACTGATCCCACATGTTCCTGGATTCTCCCAACGTTTGAGTGCACAGTAAATCAACCATAGTTTTTGCTTTTTATTGCAAAGAATGAACAGAAGAGATTGGGAATTATATGACTTTGGCATCTGTTTGTCACATGGTTGTGGATTGTTTGATACCTTTTTAGCTTTAAGGTTTAAGTTGAGTTTAAAATGGGTATACAGGATCAAAACCAGTTAACTGGCATCAGTTTACAGAAAGTAGTCTGGGGTTCACCAAAGCATTTGTTTCAAAAATATTCAGCGCCTCTGCAGAGAAGAATGCTAGTGCTGATCTTACAGGTATTCATGTGTTCTGCTCACACTTATTTCACGTTATTGAAAACATGAAGATATAGCATCACAGTAGTGAACAGTAAAGAAGAAGAAAAAAAAAAACAAACAGCTTCCTTGGTAATAATACCCAATGCTTTAAAGCAACAGCTGTTGCACCCTTGTATTATGCTGCTTCTGCTTTGAAAAATGTGCATGTTCAGTGTTTCTTTCCTCTTCTAAGGCCATCTCTTCTCTCTTCTTTGCTCCTCCTTGTTGTACCAACTTTAGTGGTGGTGTTATAAGCAAGCCTCTGTTCTGCAGCATTGATTTTAGCCTTCCCACCTCAGGTCTAAAGCTCTTCGCAATTTCTGTTCACAGACATTTTTTGTCATCTGATCCCTGCTCATTTGCCCTCCAGCCTTTTTTATGAAGATATTTTGTACTTATTGTCTTTGCAGCCTGTACCTGGTAACTTCTTCCTATTCTTTGGCTTCTTTTTTGCAAGTTTGTGTTTTGTTTTGTTTTTTTTTAACTAGGGAGTATTTTTATATTCTGTAACAGTAGTATTAAAGTATGGCTAAACTATATTCTTGAACTTGGCTTTCCTAATGGGCTGGCGTTCCCCTCTGAAACATTACTCTTGCAGCATGGTTTTTGTGAGCTGACTGCCCACACAAGTCTGCTGCCATGTGGGCTGTAGAGTCAGCTTGTCTGAAGTCTTACTCAGTAATTACCAGGTAATAAAAGTTAACTGCCCCATAAAACCGCATGGAAGAACCATGCTATTGCTGGCTTGTCCTGCTCAGCCGTCCTCTTCCTGTGTGCTGGATCTTTTTGGGCGGGGGAAAGGACTAACCAAGGTTCCTTTTGGCTCTTTTCTCTGTGTTTCTGTGATAACTGGTCACCTGGTTATGGGCTGCTGAAGTCAAGGCTCAGAGGACTTCTGTAACAAACTGGGAGCCTTAAGTAGTGACTCTGAACTAAAAAGTTCCTCTCTGGGGGGGCAACAGAGATAAATAAGCCACTCCAAAGTTACCTTCTAACACTTAACTACACTTAATCTACTACAGCACTACATTAGCTGGTGTAGAGTGGTGTCCAAGGTGGATCCAAACAGGGGGTGACTTTGCAACTCACCTAAATTGACTATGACTCAAACTGGCAGAACTGGTCTGTCTTCTCTAGTCCAGTAGGCATGTATAGCAGCTTTATGGAGAAATGAAAAATGTCAGGTTTCTGTCAATCTGCTAACAGGAACCCCGAATTTATGCTACTGTGGTTCTGTTATCTTCTTTTATCATGTGTGTCTTCTGCCTCGTTTTTTTCTTCTCAATGAGATAATAATCCTGTTTATTTTTTTTTTCCTTTTTCTTTTTTTTTTTAATTGCTAAGTAACTGACATTTCAATCTTCCTCAGAGGTTGCAAGTATATCTGCATAGAGTCCCTGGGAGAATTGTGGAGGAGTTTAAAAATGATACAGAAGGCTGTTAAAACGGAGGGTGGGTAACTTGGGAGGGGAGGCTGCTGAGCTGTAGAGTCAGGCAAGCAGAAAGGATCTTAGGATGTCATTTAATCCATGCTCCTGCCCCAAAGCAGAATATTTACACTACTATTCCTACTAGATGCTTCTCTAAGCTGTCTTTAACTATCTCCAGTAATGACAACCCTTCAGCTTTATTAGGCAACTGCTTGCCCTTAATGTTAGAAGATTTTTCTTCATCTCGTGTCTAAGTGTTCCAGGTTGTCATTTATGTCACATCTGGATCCCAGACATAACCTGTTTGGGATAGCACAAAAAGAATTCCACTTCTTTCATGCTGGTTGCACTGATTTTTCAGGAGTGGAGAAGGAGAGAAGCAACGGTGTGGAAGTTGCTTTTGGAATGAAGTAGCCGTTTTCAATCCTTCTTGTCAGATTGATCATTACGGTACCGATAATGCTGGCAGACACTTCAGGGTCTCCCCTTCGCAAGAGGGATCACAGCTAAGAGTTTCCTGAACCAAAATAAAAATCTTGAGCCTTCTGCGATGGCTGCACATGGCCATTCTGCTTTTAGTTAAAAACCAACGAGCTGCCACGCTGAAATCTAGGCGAGGGAGCTGTGAAGGGGAAACACACGAGAATGCCTTGATTAATAGCATCCCTAAATGTCAATGGCTGTTTTATAGTTTTTATAAGGATTGTAGTGTTTCTCATATATAAAAAAGGACAAGATGTGGTTGTATAATAAGAGAGGCTCTTTGTTGAAGCTGTTGACTGTAGGAAAGAATCCAAGGGTTTCTCAGGCTCCTCAGTTGTAAAACTAACTAAATACATCTAGGGCTGCCTTGTGTCACTCCATGGCATCTTTCAAAGCTGTAATTAGCAGATACCTAATGAGTTGTGGCTACAGCATGTGGATCAGATGACTGAAATATTTCCTTAAGACCTCTGATTCTCTTTCTCCATGCAAGGGAGAATAATTTGGTTTTAATCTTTGGTAGTCTTGCTCCAGAACTTCATTGTTTTCCAACGGTCTGTCAGACTGAGTCATCTCTGGTGTCTTCAGCAGCAAGGTACATCTAAAACAGCTAGTGGTGAGAGTCCTTGCTTCATTAAGCCTTTTTTTTTTTTTTTTTTGTAAGAAGTTTGCCTGAAAAGCCATATTTTAACTGCTCTTCATGGAGCGTGATGCATAAAATGCAGTTGACCCTTTGACAGTTCTAAAGGAGCAAATGACAGAGTGACACTGTTACCTTCTTGCATTTTTTAGCAAGCTTGCAGGTGTCCTCTTGCTTCAGAGTGGAACTTGTGACCATAGGACTGCATCTCGTTAATGGTGGGTGGAAACAAATCAAGCCAGGCTATATTTTTAGCTACAAAAGAGATTCAGCAATTTCACCTACAGGGCAGAGTAGGAATATTTAGGAACTAATTAATATATCCGTGACACTTACCTGGCATAACAGACCCTGCCAGAGACCATGACGTGTGACGCCAGTAATGAGTTAGATGTGACTGAGTCCTACGAGCTCAGCCCGGTGTACCACACCTCTTTTTCTGTACTGACTTTGCTTTCTCCCTCCCAAACTTTGTATTCATTTGCCTGCCTGTGATGAATGGAGCACTGCACAGATAAATAAGTGTTTTGTTGTCTGTTCTTTATGGAAGATCTTTCCAAAATGACCCACTGCAACAGTCAGCATTAAATTGTCACCATTCCTAAATGTCAGAATATGCAGGGCATGTGGGTAGCAGAGCTATTTGGTCTTTACTCCTGCAGAAATGCAGTGTGATGGGAGTGTGGAAAGACTGAAAAATTAGGCTGTGACTGTTCTCTGTGGCCCTTGTGTAACTTCTTGAGTGGTGCCCAATGATACTGTAGCCCTTTATCTTAGCTAGGATGGGGTGGTTCTGCTTGAGGAATGTCAGTGTTGCTGTGATGTGTTGGTGGGGCAGCAGTGATGATATAGGAACGCGATTCTCCAGCCTACAATCTTCCAGTTAGGCTATGTGGGGTGTGCAGCAGCAAACCCTCCCATGCTTAGGTACATGTTGCACTCTGTGGGGCCAGGGAAGGTAAGGGAGATGGCTACAGCTATTCTCCTACCAGTGTCTTCTTGGACAAAGGTTGTTAACACCTCACAATGTCAAGGAAGGATTTTGTCTGTCTGTTCAAACTCCCCAGTTCGAAGCCTTCCCGTTTTGGTCAGCCCACAGGCGTTCTTTCCGCAGTCTTCGCTTAGCCCATTTGGAAACTTTGAGTATTAGCTTTGACAGTAATTCCATATTGACTGTGCTTGAGCTGACCTTGGTTCAGAAATGTCCTAACTGCTCCCTGTCCTCAGCCCCTTCCACTGTAGGGAGTAAATATTCAGAGAAGAATCAAATACTGAACTAAATCAAAGATAAATGTCTCTGTTAGTTATTTTTCTACGCAGCTGGTTGGTCCTGAAGACTGTTCAAAGCCTTTCTTTAAGAAACAACTGCATGACTTCAGATGTGAGAGCAACAGCACATCTAGATACGTCACTGCAAATAGTGCGTTATAAGCAACTTGTGTTGCGTGTAACTGAAATGATTTGTTCCTGGAATCGGTGCTTTTCTAGACATATGTCTCAGGGGACCTGAACTGAATGTTCAACAGGTTTTGAATAAAGAAAGAAGTAGCGTGGGGGAGGTTAGCATGTGCTGTAAGAGTATCTGCTTTATAACAGTCATGGTTGTCACAATAAACATGATTAATCTGGTCTTCATCGCCAGCCACTCTCTTAATTCTTTAGAGGGTGGCAAAGATGAATAGCGAGCAAGCTTCATCCTTCTGAAAAGCTGTGAATTTAAACGGTGCCAGTCTCATGGTTAGAGGCAGTTGACTTAATCGCGTGTGAATTGCAGTCAGACCAGTGGTCCTTTTCCTAGCAGTGATTTTTAATGTGCCAGTCTTATTTTTCTCTCAGCCAGGTCATGTTTCTTTCAGTGATGAAAATGAGGACTACTTTTTGCTTTATCAAATTTGCTTTAGTCTATAGGCACTGGGTAATTCATAGAAATTATGCAATTTATAGAAGATAGGCATTACTTTGGCTCCCCGTTTCCCCAAAATACATAGGTTAGTACTGATGTCTTTGAGTCTGCCCTCTCACTACCATCCAAGCTCCTGTCAATCACTTTCAGTTTTAATTTTAAACGTATCTTAATTTTTGATAAAATTCCAGAGAAATGCTGCCAGCAGACTCTAAGACATGCATAAAATAAATCAGTACATAAAATATGACTGGTTATACTCCGTAGATTTTTCTCTTCTTTTGACCGCTTCCTCTGCCTTCTGCTGGGCAGCGCTGATTCATTCTTGTCAAACTGCTGTTGGTTATTTTTTTTTTCTTCAGTCATTTCTCTTGTCCATCAGATGTTGTTTGTCTGGCGTGATGTGTGCTTACTCGTTAATTAGCAAAGTAACTTTAATGTATAGTAGGTCTGCCTGTTTTTAAAGAGGCTTGAGCATTGCTGGGTGAAGTTGCATTCCTGTCTCTGCTCTTTGGATATCTGTCAGGTAACAATTGGAAATTTTGGGCTGTATCTTACAAGTCATCATGAAATTTGTTTGCTGATTTACACAGATGGTTAAAATGGGCAGGTAAAGTGTTGAAACACAGTGGTTGTCCCTTCTCTTTAAGACATTTTGTAATGGCAGTTTGAAAACTCTCCGAGCTGTGTGTTGAGTAATGTGGCTGTGATTAGCAGAGTTATGAATGGCACAGCCAATTTCTCTAAACTGACAAAATAAACGATTAATGCCTGTGCTTGAGAACTGACATATGAGAATTTGAACAGTCCACTTCAATGTATAGAAAAGCTGTATTCTTCACCTCAGTGGCATGCTGCTGCTTAATATAAGTGAGGATTCAATGCCGTATCTGGAGTCTTAAAATGCAGATTCAATGCAGTATCTGGTTGCTTAAAACAGATGGAGTGATGCAAAGTGTTAAATGCACATCTTGCGTGGCACTTCAAATACCTCTTGGATGTGAAATTGAAATTGTGACTTATCATATCCCAAAAAGAGATATAATTCACAGATAATGAAAAGGGTATTAAAGAAAAGGGTACGTAATTTGGTTGTGCTTCACAAGTAACACCCAGGGTTACATAAATGCCCAAGGGACGCTACAAATGCATCTGGTGGCAATGCTAGAGCCAAACACTCGGTCTCCAGCATACCCTCCTAGTTCTGGATCTTCTATCGTGAATATACTGGAAATAGCATGTCTAGTATGGGAAGATGACAATGATTTGCCGTACCGTCTAAAGTTTTGGTGATGTGAGGGTTTTCTGGGTTTTATTACTCTTATGCAAAGCTTTATAACTAACTGGGAACACAAGTTTCCATGAATCATAAAGTAGCTAAAAATCTTCTGTTAGTAAGATAGCCTGCTGGGAACACAACAGCATAAACTGCCTGAGCAGAGCTCACGACTTGCAGAGGAAATGGGTAGTCAGGCAAAGCTGGAAGTAGCCCGAGAGGCGCATGGCATGACCAGACACTTTCCATGAAAGCCTTCTACCTCTTGGTGAAGTCCTTGGACAAACCCAGTTGTAATATTCCATCCTTTTTCTTCCAAAGAGGTGACTCATGTCTGGGATCATGCAACTCTTCCTAAAAGGGAAAGACTGAAACTCCTGCTGTTGTAGAAGAACTGAATTGAATGTTTTTCCTCACTTCAGACCAGCATTTTTAACTGAACAAGAAAACTGGCAGATAGTCTCTCAGTTTTCTGTCGTGACATTCCAGACCATTAAAAACAACAAAGCCTGTTTCTGAGTTACAAGGTGGGACATGGATAAATGACACGATTGTGTTTGCAGATGAATAGAGGAGTTGACTTTTGGGTCTTTTCAACTTGCTTGTGATGACTGATGTCAAGTTAGTATACAAAAAATATCAAATTGCCTTCTAATTTACAAAGTAGCTGCCAAACTGTTAGTGCAATGCAGCTGAAGGCTGTTTTATTTCTAATTGTGAGGGTTTGGATATTTGTGCTGAACGAGAGGAATAGGCCGCTTTTAACCTAGCGTGCCAGCCAGGACCTCTGTGGCCCACCTCCCAGTCTGCTGGCTGGTCTCCCCTTCGTAACCTTGGACGTGGCTCAGCAATTTCAACCAAATTTGAGTTGGGGTTTAATCACCTTAATTGCCTATGAGATCTATGAGCGCTGGGAGCTGGATAGAAGGAAGAGATTCATGTTGGTGTCCACACCGTCAGAAACCATCAGGTACCTCATGGGTTTGACAGGAGCTGCTGGGCCAGCCCAGGTCTCCAGCTCCAGACTAACCACTGCAGGAATCCACAACTCGGGCTGGTGTAGGGGAAGAGCAGATGGCCCAGCTTATTGCGCTGGGAGGAGATTTAGGGGACAAAAGGCAAAAAATAGACATTTTGCTGCCTTGGAATAAACTTTCATTACTGGAATGGCAGAGCAGCCCCACAAGAGAGATCTCGCCTCTTTCTGTCAGGGTGAGATCCCTCTCACCAGTCCAGTTTTCAAATTAGATATCAGTTTGGCATGTGCACCTTTTTTACTTGTTTTTTTTTCCCTCTACTGCAGAAGACTTATAAATAGGATCAGGGATTCTAGGAGGTTTTTTTTCATTTTGAAGACATATCTTCAATATGCATACAATATTAGTGGAGCGAGGGCATAACCAGTACCTGTGTACCGCTTGTGAGGATCAGAAGATAACCAGACTGGTATTTTACACTCTGTGTATATTTTAATGTCCTTGTAAATTGCCTTCAGTTGACCTTGAAGACAGTCAGTAACTGTTTTGTGAATGATATTCCAAGACACAGCAGCCTCAGCTGAGGAGTGAATTTCAGCTTTCAGCCTGGCTGGGATTTTGTGTTTATTTGTTCAGAGGAGGCAGGGAATACTGAAAAAAAAAAAACTGGATTACAGCAGTAAACAGTTGGCTGCACCTCTTATCAAGAGCCAAAGTAAGTCATGCTTAATGACTAAAACAGAGAGCAGGTTGCAAATTTGGACTTCGTGACGCATTCCAGCCAGTAACATGAAAGACAGGAAATATTTCACATGTGCTGCCTTTGGGGAGCAAGAGAAGATATGGAGGTCAAGCATGGCTCTACTACGTTTGCTGATAAGTCTTTTCAATAGTGGGATTTCTCTTTTTCTTTTTTTTCTTTTTTTTTTTTCTCCTGAGCATTGTGGGATTGCCTGCAAAACAGTGGGAAGATCAAACAGCCTTTCAGCCAGCTGCTCAACATTGGTCACTGCCTTCGGAGAACGATGAACCCATCAGCGCAGCTGAGCGCCGCCGTACATCACCCAGCCCGTGCGGAGGTAAGCTGCGAATGACCTTGAGCACCGGCCCAACAGCATTTGGCCAGGATCAGTAATAATGTCCATCCGTTATCTTCCGGCGTGATCCAACAAGCTACTGGAGGCAGGGATGACTCTGGAGCAGTTTTTAACTGCTTGTGTTTGAAAGCACATTTAAATTCCATCTATAGAAATCACTGCAACGTTAGAAACCCCTGCTGTTACTGGGATTGACAGAGCCCTGTGTCTGTATTCCTTTACACTCGCTTGTAAAAATAAGATAGCAGATTTAAGAGGGTGTCGTTCTTTGTGGTAGTTACTAGAAAAATGGTGACCATGGTGTAGTAATGAATACATTAAAATGGTGAGATTTTGTTTCTAAATTCTGAAAAGCTCTAAAAAATGACACTTAACAGTTGCTATCCAAACACATCATAATATAGCAAATTATATTATGTGGTTTCTAATATTTTGGCTCTTGTTACTACTAGAGTGACAAGTTAACACTGGCTGCTTCAAAGGTAACCGAGAGCAGGATCCTTGTTCCAAACAGTTGTCACTTAAAAAAAGGGGAAGAGCAGAAGTGAAGGAATAAGTTTCATGCAATCAATGGATTTCTTATTCATCTATTTAATGACTTTATTGTGGTGATAATGATGAAGATTTTCTATATGACCACAGTAAAAAGTTAAGAATAAGGTGTCCACCACTTTAGGTTAGAGAAAGTAAAGGGAAAAATATAGAGATGCACAGGATGGATCTCATGGTACAATATTTCTCCAGCAATTACATTGGCTTCACGAGGTCTGCAAGCCTGCTTAAATATGAGCATGTGGTTAAGCGCTTTGGGTCAGAACCAAGGTGTTTTTGAATGGAAACGACAGAACTGCGTCCCTGGTGCTGCCCAGGTGTGCCTGTGGCGCTGTGGCTTGACTGCAGTCCTTGGTCTGGTGTAAAACCTCAGAGATCGTGTGCTGCCTGGCAGGACACAGCTTTGGGCTTCCCTTTGGACACGTGAACGGTTTAGATTAATGGTTCTGAGTGACTTTAAGTGAGAAATTTAGGGACTCTATCTCTTCAGTGGATAATTATCACTTAATTCATGTTCAAGGTATTTTAATCTGTCCTGTCTTGATTTCTGATTCTAGACTGTGCTAGGAATGCAGATATGCATGGGAAAAATAATAAGAATATAGACAAAATATTTGGTTCAAAATGTGTGCCAGAAAAAGAGAGAGTGGGCAAAAAGAGGGTGTGTTTTTTCTCTCTATTTCTTTAGAAGCTGAAGAAAGCTATTTACTCTAAAATGTGTAAGCCTTTTTCCTGAGTCCTTTTGGAATATTATAATAAACTGTGCAGTTTAGAAATACCAGGGCCAGAGAAAAGACAGGATTTTACCTCTGTATACATAGGGTTTCATCCAGCTGGGGCTAGAGACTGACTTAAGCAGGCAGTTATGTGCTGAACTGAAGTTCATTCCTGTTGCAGTGGAAGTCAATAACAAAATTCAGAAGAATTTCAACGTTATAGGTCAAAGGCTGCAATCCCTGCTTTAGAGCGTAATAAAAATCTACTGGATGCTGAGAGAATCAGCAAAAAATTACTTTCAGAAGCCTGGATTTCCTCCACGCAATGAATTGTCAGAACATCTTGTTGCCCAAGAAAGTACAAATTAGGTTCTTCGATTCCCAGCTGCAAGTTATTGGTGTGGGGAATGCCATGCGCCAACAAAGCTGCTTGTGCGTATACGTGTTCCTGGACTGCAAAGAGCTAGTGACAAGGTAATTGTTTGAGAGATGGAATACGTTATGGGATCGCTATCCAAATAACAAGAGCATCAGTCTTCAGTCATATTGTCAGTGTGTGAGCAATCTGTCCTCAAATTGTGTCTGAAAGCAACAAAACCACGCTTTCTCAGAAAAAAAAAAAGTTGCGTTTGCATGTTCAGTGGAGAAACATCTCTGCTGGTGATAACGCGTTGTGGTCAAGTTTCTCAAAACTGCTGAGTAACTTCTGCCAGACAAAGAGGCAGGGAATATATTCCCTGAAAACTCAGCAAGCGCTTGGCTGGTGAAGCACAGCCCTACTCAGACACGCTTATTCGCCAAGTGAACTCAGGGAACGGGTCTCGAAATTCCAGTTCAGTGAGTTCAAACCTGCATTGCTCTGAGCAGCACCGGGAGTTTGCTGAGTTAGTGAATAGGATCAGTTGTTTTAATTTGAGCCTTTCAGAAAGCAGATTAGAAAAAATCAGATTAATGCTGAAAACGTCCATTATTATTACACTTTGGTCTGCTTGCATTTTTCTCTATAATCATGTTGTCAGAAACATTTCCCATTGAAAGTATGAAGTGAACAACCCTTTTATTTTTCCAATCCAATGAATTTTTAGGAAGATGAGCTGAATAACATTTCCATAAATCAGAAAGCGTTAATGGTACCAGGGAGGACGGAACTTTTTTTCAGTTTGACAGAAGATTTTACTCTTTTAGAAAATTCTTTTTCTGTGTTGTGTTTTTATGCATTTGGGCCATCTGTGAATGAAGTTAAAAGGCAGTTTTGATGTATGAGGTAAGAAAATGAGCAATACTAGATTTGAAAGCATTTAAGACGACTTTGACCTTAGCAGTGTAAGTCTTGTTAAACCCATGAATTAGAAGTGTCTACTTTATATTAATAACAAATACAAATAGGCTTGAAATTTCTGTAAAATGCCCATTCACATTTCCTGTGCATTTCAATGAAAGATAGCTGTGATCTTTTTTCTCTCATATTTTTCTGAATCAGCCAGCATTTCTATTTAAACAAGCATTTTCAGTCCTTTACCAGCGTATTTGAAACCATGCACCCAGCTAAGAGCTGATATGCAGGGTCACATCCTAGGGGACACGGCTACAGCCAGAACTGAAGTGAATGTTATCAAATCCCTCACTCATCAATATTGTTTCCTAAGCAATTCCCCGAGCAGGGAAATAAATGCAAGGCCGTTACACAGCACATCAACAAAAAAATTACAGCTTTCTTTTGTAGATACCCAAGAGTGGAAAAAGCAAATCCATTAACCTGTCCATAATGCATTACCATAGGCTCTATGGATACATACACTTTATTAGACTTACTGTTATAAACTGTTTCCAAAGGAAATGGATTCCTTTTCTTCAGGAATTCTCCCTGATTATGAAGTTTTGTTTATGGCTTAAAAGATTATTTCAGCATCCTCCCACTCAGATGTTAGTCTTTGAACCCTGCACCATGATTAGCTACGCGTGCGTACTGGATTACTGGTCGTTGTTTTTATCTGTAGTGGTCTGTTGTACCCGGCTACCCTTGAGCTCGTCGTTTCTTGTTTGTCACTGTGTTCCTCTGTTTGTGAAGGACTGTATTTGCCAAACACCTGCAGCTTATGATACAGAAGTGCAAGCCATCACGTTGCGGCAGGGGAGGTTTAGAACTGGATATTAGAAAAAATTCATTTACGGAAAGAGTGGTCAAGCCTTGGAACAGGCTGCCCAGGAAGGTGGTGGAGTCACCATCCCTGGAGGTGTTCAAACAACGTGTAGACATGGCACTTTGGGACACGGTTTAGTAGGCATGGTGGTATTGTCCAGTGTCCTAGGTGCTGGCACCCAACCCATGGCTGTGCCTCCACTGAGCTCAAAATACAGCACACTGCTCTCCATGAGATGCACACTGCATGTTCTTCTGGCTATAGCTAGGGACACAAACCATGTCGTAATTACTGGTTCAAACTCCATTAAATTTATGGATCAAGCTTGCAGTGTGATCCTATGAAAATGACACAGGATCTGTTTCAGCAAAAACTGGGAAGCAATAATTTCTACCAATTTTTTTCCTGTTAACTTTAAAACTGTTGACGTGGTACTAAATTCGGTACACTGAAGGTGTTTCCATGTGTCACTTCTAATGGGATACAGGTGTCAGACAATTTGAGATTACTTCAAACCTAATTTTCCTAGAGCGAAGATACAAACAGTTATACCAGAAGCAGATGTTGGGCCTTTCTCACCCCTCCAAAATGTGGTTTGGCATCCATCCAGACCGAGTCTATGGGGAAAAAGAGAAAATTACGTTTAATTTTAGCTTGCTTGGTTTCCTCCTTTCAAAATCTACATGAATGTGCAATAAAAAACCCCATCCCTTTTCCCTCTGCTTACACAGGGACTAAGGATCTTGTTGCAAACAGATGGAGTGCAGGCAGGTTGGGACGTGAATGTTTTTCCGTCTCCACATTATCACTGTGTGGCCCGAAATCTGGCATAAAATGTTGTCTTTTCCTTTTTGCCCTCTTACCCCTGTCTCTGTCATTTACAGGAGACAGAGGTTGCTAGGACTGCACCTAAACCACCGGTTTGGGGTCCTGCCTCTGGTCCACCTCCCGTGGTTGACCTACCTGCAGGTGGTCACTGGGACTGCACCAGAATTCCAACAAGAAGCCCTGAGAGCATCTCCATCCCTCTTCCTTCAAGCTGCGAAGATTTTTTCCTAGCTTATTTTTTTAAGCAATGGTCCTTTTCCACCTTGTTCATGCAGTTTTACATATGACTGGAAGCAAAATCTCAGCTACACAGCATGGATACAAAAACTAGATCACTTGCTGGCACTCTCCTGAGGATGTACATGTTTTCCATCAAGAGTGGCTTCACCAAGTTTAGTTACGCTTCATCAGAACTCACATAGGTGACAGAAAAATTGAGCTCGTAATCCTCATATTACAACCTTGTAGAAAAGAAGACCCTATTCTCGAGTTTGCCATGCAAATTTTGGTTTCTGCTGCTCAAATACATCTTAGTTTTAGTCCAAATAACCGCAGGTGAAAAAAAATTAAGGATTTCATAAAATGTATTGTGGAGATGGCTGCTGCTCATCTTTGCAGTGTTGGTACAGATCGCACCAGGAAGGTTCTTGAGTCAGCTCCCCACTGAGGCCGGCGATGGAGGTGGGTGAATCTGATCAACAGAAAGCATCAAGTGCTGGCTCACAAATCAAAGGCAAACACTGTGGAAAGGCCACTCTGCAAATGGTGTTTTAACTGCGCTGCCAGGAAGTTATCTAGAGGCATTTGAAGACCAACCCGGTAACAGGAAATTCATCAAAAGCGTTTTCAAGCGGGTCCTCGGCCGGTGAGTGCTGCTGTGGCTGTTTATACTGCTGAGCTACGGCGATTTACCCCTGCTAAGGATCGGCTCAGATGTCAGATATCAGCTGCTGCCAGAACAAGTGACCTTTCTGCACAGTACATTAAGAAGAGAACAAAAAGATGGAAATTCCCATTTTCTAAGCGTGGTCCAAATGAACCTCTGTGCTCTTGTGAAACCAGCTGTGTTGAAGAGGAGTGATTATAACAATTTTTTTTTAGCCTGCACCTGTCTCTCCTTCCGCAGCTGAGGACGCACTGGAATCTACTTCCCTATAGACCTGATCCTGAAAAAGCTTCAGGTGGAAATTAAATTCATCATTATCTACATCTATTTTGACTTAACCATTTGAGGGGAGAAACTACCTGAAGGCCAGCAGTAGATAGTCACCTGCAGTGAAGAAAAGCTCCCCCATTTCTCCATCTCTAAATAGTGGAGATTTTTTTTTTTTTTTTCCTCAGTTTTCATTCTTATGGCCATCAAGGTCTTGCAAAGGCGAGAGGACCAGCCTTGAGCAGCCTTGCATGGCTGTTAGCTGCTGTTGGTCTCTTGGGAAGGTGACGGCTTCACTCCCACCTGGGCGGAAAGGTTCTGTCTCGCTTTGGGCAGAGCCACGCTGATCAAGGCAGTAACTCCATTTCATCAAGAAATATACAGAAGTGTGCCAAACTATGGCAAAAAACAAGTAAGTGTTCTGTATTCCCTCACTTGCTGTTCACCCATGAACGTGCATTTTTTGTATCTAAAATTATTGAATTTTTCTGCCTTTAAAATGTGATGCCTGGAAACTGACTGACGCTATATCACAACTTATTCCTTTTACAGCAAGTCAGACATCCCACATAATCTATATTTCTAGGGAAGAAAAAGTCCAAGTAGACCTTGAATTGTTTTGTGACAAGATGCTGCATATGACCGAGGCAAGGCAGCACGATGCTCATTGAAAATTGCTATCCAAAAACATAGATAGCACTAAAACGTGTCAAAATGGGGTAAAAATAATGAATTATTGTCAAATAACATGCTGCTTCGTGTTGACCCAAAATGTCACACTAGGTTTTATCACACGGCAATTAGGTGTGAGGTGCTAAAAAGATTAATTTTTGAGGGGAGTTGTAGCTATTTCTGTTGTAGATGAATTCTACTCTTGTCGTTGCCTACTTGAAATACAGAAAAAGTTGTTTTACAGAATAATATTTTGAATGTAAACAATGCAAATACATGCCATGCAAACAATATCCCACAGAAGAAAAACCAAACTAAACAAGAAATTTGGAAAACTGTCTTAAATATTTTAACAGATAAGTTTTAGAAAGATGCTAGATTTAGTGAAGATTTTGTCTCCTAAAAATAGTTATTAATGTATTTGTCTTCTATAAGGCCCTTGTCATAAGATTTTTTTTTTTAATTTTTTTTTTTTTTTTTAATTTCAAGGCAGAACTGGAACTTTGTGTAGGTTGATTCTCTGTCATCTGGGTTCTGAGCAGAATTACACCCACAAGTGCAGCCGTTCAGGATTATGATTGCACGATGGAAAATGACTGCTTTTGGCATACTAATCAGCCAGTGAATAGAGCCCATAAAAACTGGGGATACGAACCAGAAAATGTTATTCATTAATTTTGTTTATGGATATTTAATTTTAATTATAATACTTTAAAGCTATTTAACTCTACAACTCCATCATATGTAAGTTAATGTAGCATATTTTGTAATAATAATCAAGGCCTGGTAGCACAGATCACTACAGAGCCTGTAATTAAATCTTGGAGAGTTTCAAAGTGATTTTTTTAAATGCGCGCGTGGCTTATAAAAAGTGCTTTACAAAAAAGCTCTACTTCTGCCGTTATGACTTCACAAATGTTTCTTTGACATTGTCCAAGTTTAATTTTCATTCAAATTCGAAATGGAAATGTCTGTAATTGAGTAATTGCCTTTCAAGTAAATATTCTCTGTAGGTAGGAAAACCAATTTTTTTTCACACCTGTTTTCCTGTGTAAGTGATAACAATGAATATTTTTCTACAGACCTTGAGTGTTATTAATACTGTTATGCCTTGCAGAATAGGTGTTGGTGACACCCATTTCAGGTGTTTTCTTCTCCAAAGAGATGATCCAGGGTCTGATTTTCCAGCTCTAGTTTTGGCCCCATCATGGTCAAAGCGAAGTTCACCCTGCCTCTGACAAGAGAATAAATCTCACTGCTGGATGCACCTTGGGGAAGGGCTTCGTGAGCTGGAGGACGGTTTCTCTGCCATTTACTGGTTTTTATTTTGTAGGAACCAGCGCACACCATTTATCTATTACTCTCAGCCTAGGTTTTGTTCACATCCATGCAGGGTCCATGAGGAACAGTGTCATCTCACCTGCGTCAGCAAGCCCCTTGGCCCCACCTGCACCTCCGACAGCAGAAAAATGGGGTGGAAGGGCTATTTTTTTTTTGTTTGTTTGTTTCCTTGTAATTGAATTACATGTTTAAGACAGGCTTTTGCTGCCTTGTGTTACAACACAGGAGATGCAGATTTCCAGTGATAAGCAGGCTGGCTGCAGGCAATTAGAAAACCTCAGGGCTTTAAGAGTCTCGTCACTAAAATATGTTAGAGCTCAAGTCATTGTTTAACTCTCCGAGTCTCCTACAGCTGCGAAACACTCCCATCATCAAGTAGGTCTCTGGGACTCCCTCAGGAACGGCAGGCTCTAGATATCCAGCTGCTAGGAACAAAAATAAATCTCTTTGAAGACTTATTTGCCATCACATTGTGCGAGGACTTAGAAAGGCTGAAATATTTGAATCATTAATCTCCATTCATCAAATCTTGTCATTCTTAACAAAACTCCAAAATAGTTTCAGCTGTGAGCCAAGTGCCGATGACACCAAACTCTGTGCGCAGATATCAATTTTGTGGTTAAGATGTGCCACACGCGAGACATGCTTGTTGCAATCGGAACAATTCCTCCCCACGCAGAGACACCAGAGAGCATTTCATAACTCATTATTTATGCCCTTAGCTATCGTGGAGGGATAACAGCAGAATTTTAATAGCTATTTATCCCAAACCTCTATTAACCAGCATTGTAATTGTTTTAATTAATGGTCAAACAGCCTACGATTCTGTCACATAGTGTTTGTTACCATTACTATGCTGTAGTGCTATTAGAAGTGATCACCTTCTAGAAATATTAGAATATTCCCTGCAGAAGCTTGGTTGGAAAAATATCTTAAAGCCTGATCAAAAACTCAGCAGAACCTGTAGGTCTTTATTTCACTGGGATGCAAAGAAAGCCCATTTTTCTTCTCTCTTTTCCAAGCGCTTCTTTTAAAGTAGTAACTGTTTCTGTTTTTTTCTCAAGATTTTTAATTTTTATTGCTGACCTAAAAAGAAAAGAAATAAAAAAGTCACGGAAAATTTGGCTGTAGTTAAAACATTCCTTGACCTCTTCCTGTCTAGTACTTACAAACATTAGATGAATTAATAGCAAACGTTGCACAACTTAGAGGTGAGTTCTTAATGACTTAAAGACTTTTGACTGGCAAATATTTCCAAACAAAGGAACCCCACCATATTTCTTTAGGCTGATTTTCCTCATAGCGTTCCATTTTTTTAATAAGCCATGTTTTGCTTCTCCCAGCCTTCCACCCTTCTTTCTTGAGCAACCCAGAGACCACGAGCGCTACGTTTGTGGTGATGTGCTGTCTGCGACGTGCAGTCAGCAGAAGAAAAGGTCACCACACGTGGGAAAACACGCTCCGTCTCCACATGCGCAACTATCTGAAGTGTGCACTTCAAAGGAAGAGCGGTTTATGGCTGGCAAGTGCATGGCTATTGCATTAACATCTTCATGATTCTTTGCTCTTCTAGGAGACCAACTCCTCCAGACTTCACGAAAAGTTTGCATCAGCACTTCTTAATATCCTCTGTCAGAGGGACACAAAGCCCTGCAATCATTTCGGGAGGAAAACCTTATCCCACTTCAGAGACAAGATAACTTTCAGGGGTGCAGAGGTTAGATTGTCTTCCCAAATCGATACAGCATGGGAATGAAAAATAAAATGTCCTAGTCCAAGAGTTATTTTCAAGGGCTTTAGTTTTCTTTTGAAGCACGAGCCAAAGCCCGTTGCAGGCTCCTATGGAAACGTTCACGTTAACATCAGTATTTAATTTTTCAGAGGTTTGGATCTATTTGAAGAAGGACAGAGAATAACGCTAAAATTGCTATAAACCATTAGAAATATTTTGACCTGCTGTTGATTTTAATTTTTTTTTTTTAAGCTGTGTGGTTTTAACTATGTTTTTATTTATGCCCATTGCTGCAAGTAGAGATGAAAGCCCGGGCAGTACGTACGCAGAGCGATGAGGAAACTCCTGCGGTAGCCCTGCTGACCTCACCTTCTTTCTTAGTGCAATTTTCCACTAAGTTTTCTGCAGCCTTTGATTTTTGATTTAATTATTCCCTTCCAGAGAAGATTTTTCCCGTATCGTTATTTCCAAGA
>JAAGAY010058639.1:4952-19279 GCA_011801015.1 Ardeotis arabs
GGGCGGTTACCGGCCTCCCTCAACCGGTCGGGCCCGAGCTGCGCCGGGCAGGGCTTGGGCCGCTCTCCCCGGTCCGGTTACCCCGCTCCCGCGAAGCCCCTCGCAGCGAGGCCGGGGGGAGGCAGCGGCGCCGGGTGTGCGCAGCTCCGGCTGCCCGGCCCCGCGGGGCTCACGGCCCGTTCCCCGGTAGCGGGGGCTCCGTGCGCGGCTCTGCCGGATCACGGGCTCTGTCCCGGCAGCGGCTGCACCCCCGCCAAGCCGGCCTCGAGCCCTCGCCGCTCCGGAGGCGGCGGCTGGGCCTTGCTTGGGGGCGAGGGGTTCTGCCCGCCGCTCGCTGCGACGCCCCCAGCCCGGCCCCGCCGAGCAGAGCCGGCCCCCTCGGCCCGGGACCCCGGCACCGGGCTGCCTCTTCTCTGCGGCTGCCCCCCCGGGGGCTCCCGACGCGCGGCTCCGCGGAAGGACTCCGGCCCACCGCTCTCCCCCTCGCCAGGGGCTGGTGTCAGTCATCCTGGCCGGGGGGGTTTGTTTTTTTTGGGGTTTCTCGCTGTGATGCTTCCTTCCGCCCGCTCGCACCCGACTGCTTGTGGTGAAACGAGCTTTGCCGGCGTTAAAAGTGAGGTGAAGTTCCCCTACAACGAGGGCTTTCTTGCAGAACGCGCGGCGAGAGCATCTTTTCCCCAGGTGGCAGGCTCACGGAAGAAGAGGCAGCGGCTGTTTTAGGTGCGCGCTCGCAGCCGAGGAGGGGGAATCCTGTACGCACCGCGGGTGTGCTGGTTGCGGGAGGCTGCTGAGGCTGAGAGCCCCGTTAACGTTCCACACAGCCGTACGGACACGAGCGTTGGCAGCGCTCGGCGCGGGTCCCAGCGCCCCTCGCTGACGCTCCGTCTCTGCGCTCCGCGAGCGGGCCGGCGCTCCGGGTGGCGCGGCGTGCTGCGCCCCTGGGGAGCCGCTTTCGGGCAGGCGTTTGGGCCGCGGAGCAGGCAGCCCGCAGCGGAGTTTCCGTGTTTTCTGAGCAGTGCCTGAACGCGTGCTGGGGGGTTTTATTATCTTTATTGCAGGCATCCCCCGCCGTCCCCGTGGTGTCGGAGCGGGAAGGCGCTGCTGTCCCCCCCGTGCCCTCGGCCTGCGGGAGGGGGGCTGCGGCGCCCGGGAGCGGGAGCGGAGGCAGTGGCCCCTGGGGAGCAGGCGGAGGGCTGGGGCGACGCTTTGCGGTTGTACCGTCTTCGCCTCGCTTCTCGTGCCGCCTCTGGGTATTTCCTCCTGCGCCTTCCTCCTGCTCTCGGCCTCGCGGAGCCGCGGCTGTTTGCAGCCTAAAGCTGCCGGGGGTCCCCTGGGCTCGGGGACGCGTGGGGTGCGGTGCGGCTGAGGGAGCGGGTCAGCGCTCCAGTCCTGCGTTCCCGCTCTCGAGGCGCAGAAACCGGAGTTTGGGGAGGGAACGACGCGTGCCGCGCACCTTCCCGCCGTCCTCTGAGGTTTGTCTGGGGAAGACGGGCAGCGCTCCGAGGCGAGGCGGTTAATTGCAGCGGGACGTTCGAAGGGAAGGAGCTCGCAGTTTGGGAGGTGTGTTCCTTTGGCCTAACTGTTCGCTTTTTTGTTTCAATCTCACCTGTAGCGCGCGGGCCGGAGGACCGAGCTGAGCGCGCCCGCGTTTGGGCGGGCGTACAGACCCCGGCGAAACGTCCCGCCCCGGCTCCAGCGCCGCGAGCAGGTTTGGGTGGCACAAAAAGCCGCCGCTGGCTGTCCCAGTAAAAATGTCTGTGCCTGCCCCGTCAGCGAGGGCCGCTCCGCAGCCGAGGGGGTTTGCCCGCGGTAGGATTGGCTCTGATCTGCTCCGCTTCGCACGGCTCCTGCGGGCTCTTTGCCCTCCGCACGGCAGAGAATTCGGCGCCTCCGCCGGGGCGATCGCAGAACGCGTGGGTGGGGAGAGGTGTCCGGGGCACCGCGGGGACCTTCCCTGGCGGAGCCCGAGCCTCCTCGCTGCGGAGTCAGCGCGGCCGCGGGTGGCCTCGCCTCGCTGGGGCGGGGTACGCGGGGTGTCCTCTGCCGGAGAGCGGCGCTGGCCTGTCGGTGCCTGTTCTGGCGCGGGACAGCTGCCGCGAAGCCCTTTCCCGTCCCGCTGTGCGGGTGCCCCGCTGTGCGGGTGCCCCGCTGCTCTCCCGAGCTGCGTGGTTTGGAGCGAGACGCGTGTCTGGGCGGCGTGCCGAGCCGCGCCGAGCGCCCCCGCCCGCAGGGGACGCAAAGATTGGCCGACACCGGTTTTATTTGATTTTTGGGATCGATACGGCGGTGCTGGCTCCCCGCGCGCTGTCCTGTTTCCCGTTCCCCTCCCCGCAGGGAGCTCAGGTAGTGTCTGCAGGCAGGGCACGCCGCGCTCGCCCGCCGGTGAGTAATCGCCGTGCAGGTTGGGTTGGTCCGCACAGGGCCGCGGCCCGGGCGGGCTGCTCTGCCAGGCCAGCACCTCCCCGCCAGCGGTAAACAACTGCGGGGGCTGGACGGGCCCCTTCGCGTGGGACGGGACGGGGCTCTGGAGTGGGGGGACCCGAGGTAGCTCTGCATCATCTCCAGAGGTGGAATCCCAGAAGGGTTTGGGTGGGAAGGGGGCGTTCAGGCGCAGCACCGACGCGCCGCAGCCAGCCCCGCTGTCTCACCCGGAGCTGCGGCCGCCCGACGCCGGCGTCCCCGTGTCCCGGTCGGTGGTGACTGCAGCCGTGGCCGCTCTGCACCGAGCCGGCTCCTGCATCCCCACGCTTGTGTTGGGAGAGGGGCCGCGCGCTTCTGGGCTCCGGGTCGATGGACGGAGTTCAGTGCGCCCGGCGGCGGGAGATGGGCCTTCTCCTACGTGAGCGTTTGTCGTGTCGTGTCACGCTCACACGCGTTATTCTCTGCAAATGGCAGTTTAACTCCCTTGGCTGTCGTCGCGGCGGCAGCCAGATGCCTGCGTTGCACAGCCAGGGCTTCTGGCTGCCGTTTCCCTCGGGATGCAAGCGATTTTTCACTGCACGGGGCCTGCCGAGAGCCCGGAGCGGCTCGCTCAGCGCGGTGAGGGCGTAGCTTCGAGTTCGCTGTGTGCAGTGCGGAGCGAGGCGTGGCCTCTTCCCGCGGGGCGTCGGAAAACAACAACAACAACAACAAAAAAGAGGGAAGCCGTGGAGAATTCGCTGCTGCTTCCAGCTGTGTCCGAATTTGCGGCTGTCCAGCCCTCCCCGGCCCCGGTGTTCCTGATCCGCAATGCGATCGCCGCTGCCTCCCGAGGCGCGGGCAGCCTGGCGAGGCTGCTGCGGCCTGGGCTGAGCCGGGGAGCTGGCGGCGTTTTCCCTGTTCCCTCGCAGCTGTGCGGAGCGGGGTGCGGTGCTGCCCGGCTCCGTCAGCGCGCCTCGCCGCCTCCGCGGCCGGGCTGGGGCTTGCGCGCCCTGGTTCTGGTTTGGAGCTGCTGCGGGAGGCGAGGGCGGGTGCCGAGAGGAAGCCGCCTCCGTGCTGGGTGCCGTCTCCTTCCGTGGAGCCTCCGACACGGCTTCTGGGTCGGAGGAACGAGGGCGCAGGCGTGAGGCGTCCTGCGCTCCCCCGCGGCGCTCGCAGCTCCTCTGCCTCTCGCGCTTTCACCGCGCGGCTGGAGCTGGTGCCTGGAGCGAGGCGCCGACGCCAGACGCCAGGGAAGCTGAAGGAGATCCGCTGGCAGAGGAGAGCTCTCGCGGCTCGTCCCGTTACCGTCCCACTGCGTTCGGAGCGATCGTCAGCCGGAGTCTGCCGGGCCCCGCCGCCGCGCGATGCCCGTGCGGCTCCCGCAGGTGGGAGGCGTTTGGAACCGGCGGGGAGAGCGCGCTTCGCTCCGTCGTGCGCGGGCCTGGCCGAGTGACTCATCGCTTGACTCAGCCTGGCTTCTGGCAACGCGCACCTAGCCAAAAACACCCCGCAGGCTGACGTGCCTCCGGCGGCTGCGACCGGCCAGCTCCCTTTGCCGTGGAAATATTTGCGGGGGTTGTAACGCCGCTGCGCGCCACGTGCGGAGCTGCCCGTCCTCTGCCCGGCTACCTGGCAGCTCGAGGCCGCGGGACGTCGGCGCCGTCGGCGCAGCCGGCTGTCAAAGGGCTCACCCTGCCCCCGGCAGCCGCCCGCGCCCACGGCAGCCCAGCCGCACCGGCTGTCTGGGAGCGGCAGCTCCTCCGATCCCAGGTGCTCTGTTAATGCCTCTCTCGCTCTCCCTGAGCTTTTCCCCGGGAGGAGAAGCTCTGCGCGCCGCGGGTCAGAGCGCAGGGGGTCAGACGCCTGGCGGGGGCGTGGGACGAGACCTTTCTTCGCCCCGCGCCCGGCCCGACGGACGGGGCGGTGGGTTTGGTCTGGCAGCACCCTGCCTTCCGCGGGTCTCAGCACTTCCCGTTCCTGGAGGTGCTGGTGTGGATCGGGAGAGGTGCCTCCTGCGCTCGCCGAAACGTTCACAGGACGGCAGGCCCCGAACGCCGTCGTTCGTGCAGTCTGGACTCTGCGGCGCTGTGAGTCCGTCCCGCTTGCCGGGCCCGCGGCGCGGTGCCGGTAGCGCGTAGGTGTGAACGCTGCAGCCATCCCGGCAGCGGAGCCGCGGCCTGCGTCCTGCTGCCATCGCAGGCATGCGCCGTCGCCTGCGTGGGCGCTGCCGGGCGATTGTTGCGGGGCTTCTGGAACCCGATTGCGCTTGCGGGGTCCGGCGAGGCTGTCACCATCCCGCGTGGGCTGCGGCCGCGCCCCGGGCGTGCCGGCTGGCCTCGGGCCTCGCTTGGTGCCCGTTCCCCCGCGCAGGAGCGGCGCGGTGCCGCTTCTCTCCCCACCACCGCTTCTCCTTCCTCTGTAGCCCTTTCTGTGGCCGCTGCCTGCGGCTGCCGCAGCTTGGCCGCTGCGCTGCGTGCAGACAGCCTCTCCCCGCGGTGCCGGGGCCCCTGCGGCTGTCTGGTGCGGTCGGCAGCTCCGTTTCCCAAAGGTCGTGGAGTGGGACGGTGCTCTGAAACACGGCACAGGAGGCATCTCGGGGTGAAGCTTTCCACGGGCTCGCCTCCGCTAGCCGAAAACCTGCCATGTCGCTTGGGACACGGTGGAAAATGCTCTCCGCCCCGTCCTGGGCGATCCTCCGTGTTCGTGAGGGGATAAATGTATTTTTTATGGGTGTGGGGTGAGTCATTTTGCCCTGGAGCAGTACCTGTGCGGGATGAACTGGCGTGACAGCGTCAATGCTCGGCTCTGGTCCTGTCTCCCCTTCCTGAGGGGACCGGCTGGGTTTCTCTGTCAGGAATTCCCGTTGCTGCGCCCGTCGCCGAGCCGGCAGCTGCGTTCGCCTGGCTGCATGGCACCTGTGTTGCGGTTCTGGGAAAGTGGGTGAGCGTGGGGAGGGAGCGTCAGCCTGAAACATACGCTGCGACCAGATTCTTGAACCGCTAGTGATGTTTTGTTTACTGCCAGGGAGAATTTTGCAAATATCTTTTCTGTTTCTCTCACTGGAGCTCATGTTTGTCTCGCTGTGAGTGGGAATCTGGACTCTGTTTGCGGCAAGCTGCGTTTTCCCGTTTCTCGTGCTGGGATGCGTGGCTGGAAGAGCAGCTGCAGTTTTATGGATGCTGAAAACACAAACAAAGGCGACTTGGCCCGAGAGAGAAATGTGCCCGGGGGTTCCCCGGGCTGCCCAGCTGCCACGCCGGAGCAGCTCACCCTGAAAACCCCTCCGGTTCGGCCCCCCCCGGGGTGATCAGAGGGGCGGCACGGCTGAGTCAGGGCAGCTTTTCTCTTCGCCTCTTGCCACGGCCGTGGCGCGAAGCCTTCCGGGGCCGGGCTGCTCGCCCTTTCCTTCTGACCACAAAACGCTCTTGTTCTGTCAAACGCACGCTGAGAGCCTGCGGGCGCTGGGGCAGCGATCGTCCCGCTTCTAGGAGCGTGCCCGTCTGTCCCGTCCGGTTCTGCAGCTGGAAGGAGCGAGGCAGGGAGGGGTTGGTGAAGGTGGCAGCGAGATGGGGCCTGCGGTGGAGGCCGGGGCGCGCGGGGGAGCAGCGCGTGAGGGCCCTTCGTCCCCGGGAGCCGCAGGCCCTTCTCTCGCACCCATCCGAATCGGTGGTTGTTTGCGGCGCGGCTCAGAAGCGCCACGTGTCAGTGTGCAGGGAGCAGCCTGCGTGTTTGGCAGCCGCCGCTGCCTTGTAGCGGAGGTTTGGAGTCTTGCACGTTCTTTTTGTGTTTCTGAACGCTTTTTGATCAGACAGTGTAGCAGGAAGCGCTCTGGGGAGGAAAAACTGAGTCTCGGTTCGCTCGGCGTGTTTTTGTGCTGCGGGTTGCTGTAGGAAGTGGAGCAGAAAGCCGCTTGCGCTGCTTGCCTCCTCCCTGTGCGGCGCCTTCCTCCCCAGGGCAGCGTGCTCTGGAGCGCGTGCTGCTCAGACAAGGGTGCTGCTGCGTCTGGCGGAGGCGTGCCCTTTCTGACAACGGCCCGCTCTGCACCCAGCTGCACCCAGCTGCACCCAGCTCCTGAGCTGGGTCTGGCTCTCCGGCCGCAGCGAGCGGCTCCCGCAGAGCCCGGGGCCTGCGTACGCCAACCAGCCTCGTGCACGCCGGCCCGCTTGGCAGCCCACAGGTCAGCTCCGCTCCAAAACTGCCGTGACGTTGCTCTTCTAGAGTGGGGAAAGACTTACGGCCTCGTTTCAGGGACCCTGCCCGGTCGGGCCGTTGGGGAGCGCCGGGTTCGGGAGCGCTGGCAGGCGTTCCCCGGGTGCGGCGCTGGGACCAGCTCCCCGTTGGCTGTGACACCCCAGCAGCACAGACACGCTTGTGCCAGCGCCCGCGGCGTGTCCCGCTGCGGGACGGCTGTGTGTCCTGGTGCCGTGCGCCAGCATGCCCACAGCGTCGGTGCCCTTATCGCCGTTGCCGGGTTTCCAGCTGCGTTGTTCCAATGGTGAGTTTGGAAACGCAGCTCCAAACTCAAGCTCCAGGGCGAGCGAGAGGAGCTGAGCCGCGGGCCGATAACACGGCACAGCATGTGCATCTCCTCTGTGCCGGCGGCTGTGGGAGCGCGGGGACGGGAGAGTCGGTCGGCGCAGCTGCTGCCGCGCCCGCGCGGAGAGCGGGGATGCTGTTCTGCGCTCGCCGTCCAACACAAGGTCTCTGTTCAGCGCGGAGCGGGGCGAAGCCGCGGGACAATTGTTTGCTTCAGCTTCTGCTGGTGGAGCGGCTGCGGTGGCAGGAGGGGTACCGGCGAGGGGATGCGTCATGGGCCGTCTTTAGAAACGGGTAAAACCACGTTCCTCATGGATTGGCGCGTCGTCTGGGACGCGCGGGATGGACATTCCCAGGGAGGAAGCAGTAGGGTGGATGGCGCTTCGGACCGTGCCGGCAGCTGGGCCAGTGCAGCAGGGGCTCCTTCGTTAAAGCCGGCGATTAGGAGCCGGGAGAGATAAGCTGCTGGATGAGATAAGCGTGAACTTAGCAGACCAGGTTGGGAAGGAGGTCAGACGTGTGGTGGTGCAGCGCGGCGTGCCGAGGTAGACTGCTCCGCTTTGCCTGCCTGGCGAGAGGAGGGACGCCGTGCCGGGGGATGCCGTGATCGTCTGCGGGAATGACTCCCGGGAGTTATCAGTGAGGCAGGGAGCTCAAACGCTCGTCGGGCCGCGTGTCAGCTCTGTACGTGGGCGACAGCGCCTGCGGTGACGCTGGGAAGCTCGGGAGAGAAGGTGCTGCCTCACCGCGCTGGCCGGCTCTGATCAGCAGGCGCAGGAGGCGGCATCTGCGCGGCTGCAGCGGTTAAATGCGCGCGTCGTGCGCACCGCCTGGGCCGGGGCTGGAAACGGGACACGGGCACCGGTCTGAGTGCGGTGGTTCCTCTTCGGCAGATCTGTTTGAGCCATTAAGTTGGATGAGGAAAACCGGGGCTCGCTCCCTGGGGTGTCCGCAGCGCGGCTGGGGACGCTGTTAAAATCCAGGTCAGCGAGTTGTCGCAGATGCCTGTGGGCTTTTTTCCCCTAAAAGGCGAGGAGCGCTCGCGCCCCTCTCGGTTTGAGGGCTGCTTGAATTCCCACCTGAACCCGTGGGCGTCCCCCTGGCAGACGGGTGCTGGGCGCAGGTCCTGCGATCCGCCGCGGGCGTTGGCGGACCCAGGAGGTGTGGCGGGCCGGGCCTCCCCGGCACGTGCGGGCCCTTCGGCGAGGGGCGCAGCGGTCGTGGCCGTGCCGGAGAGCGTGGCGGCGGCGGTGGCGGTGGTGGTGCTTGTGCGAGTGGGACGTTGAGGGGTGTGAACACCCAGTTACGCGGAGCGGCGCAGGGGAGGGTGGAGTGGTACGGCACCGCTGCGCAGGTTTTGGAATAGGTGCTAGTTACAGCCTCCCTTAACGAGCCGGCCCCTGCCGGCGCTCGGCTCAGGGAAGGGAACGTTTCCGAGGGTGTTTGTGCCCCTGGTGCCCTTGTCCCAGCTGCGGAGCTGCCTCTGCCAGCGGAGCAGCTTGGCTGGGGGGGGACGGCTTCCGCAGGCTTATTCCCTCTCCGACACCTGGAACGCCGTTGTACCCCGGGGGTTTGAGTCAGAGCAGCACCTTTATTTGTAATTTATCTATTTAAATGAGTTGGGACAGAAAGCCATTCTGTGGCACCAGAATCTTTCACGTTCCGTTACCTCAGTTCGTTTTTCATTTTCCGTTCCGTTTTCGCGCTGCTCTCCTTGGCAGCACAGCACAACCAGCGCGTCTCCGTGGACGGGAAAGCAGAAAGTCCTGGCTGAGGATTTCGTTGAAAACGTTCTGCGGAGCGGAGGCCACGCTGGACCGGCCTGCGTGTCGGTGCTGCGAGGCGTCTGTCGGTGCTGCGAGGCGTCTGTCGGTGCTGCGAGGCCTGGCCGCAGGCGGAGTGCTGTCCTGCCGCGATGCGGCTGCTGTGCCGGCGTAGCTCGGGGTGGCCGGAGGAGAGGGGCGCAGCGGCGCTGCGAACAAACCCCGCGTGCCCTGAAGCCGTGACTTGTCTCTCCGAACCCGGCGCCGTTCTCTCCAGCGGCCCAGCAGCGTGTGACTCTGGGGATTTGTGCTGCCAGTTCAGCAAATTGAGCTGCTTGTTCTCTCTTTGGCGTCAGGCTCTCCGGGTTTCTCCCAGCTGTCTTGATTCTGCTCCATGTTTCCACTTAACTTTTCGTTTGGCTCTCTGTTTGGCTGGTTTTTGGCTGTGTTTGCTCAGTTCACATCGTGATCTGCATCCTTACTGTTTCAACCTTGCCGTCGCTCTTTTGCCTCCCTGTTTCGTTTCTTCCTCTCTTTAAGTGCTGGCGGTGGAGGCCACTTTCCCATTGCGTGAATCCAGAGGATGGGAATGCTGGTTCTCTTGACCTGAAGTTTTCTTGACAACTCTCGTTTTCTACAAGCACCTCTTAAAAATGTGGTGTCTCCTGGGAATTCCTCTCCATTGAGGACGTCAGGATTTTGTCAGTGTTTAAAACGCAGGGTTCGCCGTCGCGGCAGAGCGAGCTGTCCAAGGGCGGCTCCGACTGCTGCTTGGGCTGCTTCGCTGGGAGGGCTGGGCTCAGGATGACTCCGCTGCTGCGCGGAGCGAGCGTGCGGGAGCCGCGTCTCCACCTGCCGTCTCCCGGCTTAGTGTGACGTCTGCTCTCGGAGGAGCTTCCTTCCGTCTCCCCGGCACGTTGCGTGGCGGTGGCTGCGGCACGGGGCCCTGCCCGGCGTGGTGTGGCTGTTTCCGAGGGCGGCGCGGCGTAGCTCCGAGCTGGCGGGTGCTGGCAGTGGGGGAGATCCCTGTCGCTGCTTCTGGCCGGCTGTCCCCACGTCAGGGCTTTGTCCATGGGACTTTCTCAGCCAGTGCCTCCGGGAGAGGAACGGGAGCAGCCAGGCGTTTGGAACGGCCCTCTTCCGAAGCAGGACTGTGGAGATGGACGCTCGAGGGGCGTTTAACGTCGTTCTGGTTAATGACATTAATGCTGCTTTTTCCCATCAGCAGCACGGGGTGTGGGGGCACTGCTCTGGTCAGAGCGTGGCCCAGAGGTGGGTGCGGGAGAGGCTGGCTGGCGCTGGCTCCTCCAGGCCGGAGGGAGAGGAAGGCTGCACCAGACCTGCTAGAGAGCGGTTAAAAATCAGCCCTGGAGAGCGGGGGTTTTGGGCGAGACGGGGCCGAGTGTTGCAGAACGGCCCTTCAGAGGTACGCCGCTGCCGTCGGACCCGCTCGGGGGCGCGCTGGGGCTCCGGCGGTACGGTTATCCGGGTCACACGGCGTCGACGCGGGGGTTAGGCAGGCCTCCCCCAGGCACGAGTCATAACCCCAGCGTCAGCGCGGTCTGGGCCTTTTCCGAGGAGGTTTTGCCCAAGGGGAAGTGGCATTTTTCATAAAGGCCCTTCATGAGCATCCGTGTATCCGTGGGCATTTCTTGGCCTGTTCTTCTGGGCATGAAAAGTCCCAAGTGGCGTCAGGCCAAGGAGAATCAATACGGTCTGTCATCTGATGCGGCCTCAGCGCGCTGGAGGGAACAGGCGGTGCTGAAAGTACGGTTCTCCAGAAATCCAGACCCCTCGGGGGCTGAGACGTGGTTTTGTCAGAGGAGAGGGGCTTTGCTCCTCTGAGTCATTTGCTTGCAGAAATCTGTTCCCGGGGAAGGATATGGCGGGAAGCGCCGCGCAAAGCTGCGGCTGCGCAGTCGCGGAGCAGCCGAGCGCCCCAAAGCCCTGCCAGACGGCGCGAGGAGCGCTGATCGTGTGTCGGGCTGCCGCCGCGCGAGGAGCAGCCGCGGGGCAGCGGTGCTTTCTGCCGGCTCCTCCGGCCGGGGCTCTCTGCCTTGCCCGGTGAAAGGTGCCGTTTTCCTCCACAGCTCGTGGTGTCTGAAGCGTTTGTGAGTCCGTGTGAAGCGGGAGGTGAGAAGTCAGCGCCTCGGCAGCGGAGGTCTGCAGGGTGCGTGTGACTGGACGCGGAGGCGGTGTTCTCTCGGCGGGGTGACGCTGTGGCCCACGCCCGAGCGGTCTGGGCTGGGGTGTTCTGCCCCGGCAGGTAATTTTGGTGTGGGAGACCAAGGGCTGTCTGTAGCCGTGCTCCCGTGAGAGCGCCGGGGGGAGCTCAGGGAGGAGATGCATCCTTGTGGGGTTAGGAAAATAAACCAAAAAATACCCCAAACCCCCAAAAAACAAAACCCCCGACCAACCACACCTCCCCAGAAGCCAGTCACAGCTTCTGTCCGGGCTTCGGCAGCCCACGGGAAGGCACACGTCCTTGGCGTTCAGGGTGATTCCAGAGTTTGATACCCTCTGACTTCCAGTTCCGGAGCGGCAGTGCTGCGGCCCTGAGGCACTCCGGTTCAAACGGAGGATTTTCCGGAAAGCGTTTGGGAGCCACGCTCGGGGGACTGGGAAGATCGGTGTCATCTGAGGGCCGACGCTGCCTGTTCAGAGCTTCCCCGCAGAGAGGAGAATGGTTGTAGTGAGAACACGAGTGACGCTGTGGGAACGCGCGTGCGCGGGGAGCGGAGCCGCTGCGCCGGCCTGCGCGCGGAGCTGCCGTGCGCGTACGGTGCACCTGACGGAGGCTGCGAGGCTGCAGCGCCGGCTGACCTTGCTGTGCGTCCCCAGCGGCAGTGACAGACCGGGGGACCTGCCCTGTGCGCCGTGCACGCTCTTGGGCTTAGACGGGGGGGACAGGGCTGCGGTGGGATTTGCAGATCTGCCAGATGGAGAGGTGACCAGACATTGAAGCAAATCCCAGGATTTACCGGTGTTTTCCAGCAGCAAGGTGTGGTACGGTGCTCGGCGGTTACGCCGGACGGGCTGTGCGACCGTGGAGCACACGTGGGAGGGAGCTGTAGGGTGCTCAGCGCCGCGGCCACCCCGTGCTGGACACGGCCAGCGCCCCGGTCAGGAACCTGGCTCCTGGCGAGGGGGAGCGCGGCTGCGGCAGAGTTCCCCGTCTGGGAACAGCCTGGCCAGGTCAGAGGGGGTTTAAGGAGAAGGGGCTCCAAATCTTCCCCTCATCTCAAAGGGCTCCTGAGTTGGTGCTGTGATGTAACAGCACGGGCAAATTGGGAGCAGAATCACCGAATCTTAAGGAGAGACCTCCAAGATCATCAACTCCAATGGTCAACCCAGCGGCCCCGTGCCCACGGAGCCATGTCCCGCAGTGGGGGTGGCGGTGCCGGCGTCAGCGAGGCTCGGAGCCCCGCGGGAGCAGATCTGGAGGTGAACCCGCTGGCGCCGAGGATCACAGAACCACAGAGGGGTTTGGGTGGGAATGGGTCGTCCAAGCCCACCCAGTCCAACCCCCTGCCAGGAGCAGGGACATCTCCAACCAGATCAGGTTGCTCAGAGCCCCGGCCAACCTGGCCTGGAATGTTTCCAGGGATGGGGCATCCACCGCCTCTCTGGACAACAGTGGCTGTCGCGTTTCCAGAGGGTTCTGTGGTGGAGCTGGCGGGAGTTTGGGTGCTCTTTGCTTTGGGGGCAGGAAGCAACAGGGACCTCTCGTTCCTGGAGCTCCCCTCCATGCAGAGCGTCTCCTTTCCCTCGGGATCCTGGCAGCTGTCAGTCTTGTCTCTGGGGATTTCAGACCACTGGGGTTTCCTGTCCCAGTATGTCCCACAGCGGCGTCTCCTGCGCTGGGCTGGAGCTTTCTTGAGCAAAAATGGATTTTCCAAACAGGGTGACGTTAGCGTCTCTCCTGAGAAGAGGTAATCGGTGAGCTGCATTTGCTGCACTTACAAAAAATAAATAAGGGAGAGGGAGTGGGCTTCTAGACTTTATTCCTCTTTTGTTTCCCACTTTACAGGATGATGAACGTTCACCGTCGCGGCCCCTTCCCTCGTGCGGACACGTGTTGTGGGCAGCCGTGCCACCGCGCCGTAGTTGCTTGTTCCCTATAAGTCAGCTGCCAGAGCTTTGGGCGAGGGATGTATCGGCCTCGCTGTCCGGAGATCGCGGTGGATGTCCGCGGAGAGCGTGGGACGTGTTCCCTGCGTGCTTTGCGTGGAGGGGAGCCGCTGCTGGGTGCCCGCGCCACTCCCGCCTTGCGCTTGGCTCTCATTGCTGACTGAAGTCGTGTTCCTGGTATTGTTTGCTGTTGTCACTCTAAAAAAAAAAAACTAACCAAGCTTTTGCGGGTTGAAGAGGAGTGAAGGGGAAGCTGGGGTTTTCCGAGTGGCGTGTCAGCCCTCAGCTGCCTTCCCTTATATAGACACAGCCGCTGCGCCCGCTGCTCGGCGTGAAGGGATGCGAAGCAGCGGTGCCGGGGCTGGACGCGCCCAGAGGAGCCACCCTGCCTGCCAGCTCTGGGGGTACCCCCGCCCCGTGCGTCCCTGAGGAGCTGGGCACAGCCACGCGCGTCCCAAAACTTCCTGGCGCGTGCCGAGCCTCCCCAGCGGTGCCCGGGGAGACCTGCCGCCTCTTCCGCCTTGCCGCGGCTTCGGGAAGGGTCTGGGGCCCTGCGGGTGCCAAAGGCAGCGTGGGGAGGAGGTTGAGCAGAGCCGGCGCGTAGCTGTACACGGCATTCCCGGGATAACCTGAGATCCCTTCTCTTGGCCAGTTTAGAGCTTGGCTGAACGAGGGCTGCGGTAGAGGGTGCGTGCGTCGCCTCTGCCCGGAGCTGCGGGAGAACGTGGCAATCTCAGTTCCCTGTCGTTTCTCCCTTCAGCCGCGCCGGGAGAGGGGACTGCGCAGCGGTTTCCCTTACTGGAGGCAGCAGAGGATCCCTGCGTACGGCCCTCCCGTCCCCTGACCCCTGGCAGCGTCTCGGAATCGAGGGGTCGGCAGCACGGGGGTCGGTGCCGCTTCTGAGGCGTCGCCCAGCGCAGGCGTTGCCCCTGTGGCCGTGGGTGACCCCGAATCCTCGCCCTGCCTCTGCGCGGGGTGTGGGACGAGCTTGGCCCCAGACGAGCAGCTCTGCACCGCCGTGTGCGGCGCGGGGGGCTGCCCCTGCGTGGTGGGATGCGGAGCGGCTGGCTGGGGAGCCGGTGCCCTCGCGTGAAGGTGTCGCGGAGAGGGGCTGCGGGTGACCACCTGCCGTGCCGTGCCGAGCCCCTGCCGGGGCGAGCGCCTGCAGGGCTGCTCCTGGCTTGGGAGGGCCGCAGCTCCCGTTCTGTTTGGAGAGGAGAGCTTTGTGGTGGCTTTGCCTGACACGGCGCGTGCACCCTGATGCTGCTGCCCTTACCCTGCCTCCCTCTTTGGCTCCTGCGCTCTCCCGGCAGCGCTGGAAGAGCCTGGCGTGCCACTGCGGCCGTAGGAGCTGCTGCTTGTTCCTCCCGCGGCACAGGGGCGGCTTGTGCCTCCCCAGGGACCCCCGGCGAGGTCCCCAGCTGCTGCCCCCCCTCTCGCCTTCAGCCCCGCTCTGCTGCGGTTTTCATCAGGGCAAAGGTGGCTTTTCTCTGAAAC